>BMAU01016699.1:0-120000 GCA_019973935.1 Trichonephila clavipes
AAAAATAAAGTTTTGGGCTAGGAGTGAGGGTGAATTAGTAACAATTTTACTTTGAACCATTTGGATGATTTTAGTTTCCATCACAGCTCATAGAATGTAAAATACAGTAATTAAGATTAAATTAATCTTCAAGTACTGAAAGATCATTAAAAATATTTTAATGGAAGCTTGTTTTTAGGTTAACTTTTTGCAAAAGATACAAATGAGTATGATCTATTAATCTCTTAATGTCACACACAACAATACTGGAATTGAGAGGGTTCATTACGATTGAACTGCCTGGGTATGTTTCTTGGTGACTGAGTGAGTGTTTATTAACATGAGTCTGTTACTGATGAACCTCATTATTCTGAGCCATGTTCAAGTGACAAGGACGGTGCTTGAGCCGACAACCCCCCTTTCTGAACTTCCTCACCATGTCGATGGGAGAAATTTTAGCTTTGACAGAGTTAACGTGCATCAACCTTTCAAGATGGCTGGTCTTCAGTGGTTTTAGGCTTGAACTCATGACATGTTGTCTACAAGTCCATGACCATGACTATTAAGCTTAGTGGCCCTTGTGCTTTTTGGTAAAGAAAATTGCATAAATTCCTTTAAATGGCAGTTTTAAGAAATCCATCAAAGTAACGATGTTAATTTATATTATTAAATTTGATTTTATTTCCATTTTTTTTTAAAGTCAAGCAATCATTAAATTGTTATTTTGCAGTAATAATTTTTGTTATTTATGTAATATATAGATATTTTGACCTTACAAAAATTATGTTACTGAAAGAAGTCAATAATTTTTAAGCTTAACATTTTATTCCAATTTATATATGGAATTATAAATTTTATTTAGTTATGGGAAGGTCAGTTTCGTTCTTCTCAATTAATGAAATGTACTTCAGAAAATCAATTGATTATTTTGGAATATTTTTTTCTTTCTTCTACAAAATTTTTATGGATCCTTTTTTAAAAAAATTCTTGTACATGTAAATTGTATTATTGCAAGATTACATATATGACTTAAGTATTCATAATATACTCTTTTAACATATTGTTGACTACTAATTTTACACAGAGCCTATCTTATGGCATATTATTTCATGATTGAACATAAAAATAAAATATTCTTAATAAACTTCATTTATATTGTTTCGTAGATCCGGGTTCGAGGATTTTATGCAAAACAATCACAAAGAAAATAAAAAGTTCTTTAAGAGTGATGCAAATTTATTATTAAAAATCCAATCCTTTAAATACAGGATTAAGCAGCAATATTCACAGAGTGAATCCCCGAAGGTCTTCTCACATTCAAGAGCAATCAAACACAATCATCAGTGTTTAAAGATACACGTAAGTAAAAGATTATTCACAAGCACAGCCGAGCTAATTGCAAGTCAAAACAATGCTCACTACTCACTGGTTTAATCAAGACTCACTGATTGCGGCTGGCATTGCTCTATTTATAAACCCGTTGGAAACTTGCAGAAAAATCCACACATGCCATAAAGCGTGAACGTAGTGGCAAGATCCACTACTTTCTAGAAGAATCCAGAGGATCCCAAACTCAGCAACATGGTCGCCAATGACACCAAAATGGTCGCCAAAAATGATGCCAACTTGGCTCTACCTACTGCCAAGTTCTCATTAAATTGCCATTATAATGTAAAGGGTGGCGTTGCTTGTGAATAGTACAATTTTAACATAAAATAAATATAATATAGAGTAATATAAGTGCATTAAACATCCAAATACAAATTATTTACACAAAATTCATAACAATATCCATCATAAATTAAGATAAAACTTGAAACATTTTTTATATAATTTTTAATGATTTTTAATATTATAAATTATGTAGCGATCACCTACATGTAGTAGATGCACAACAGGTTTTGCAAATATATCTTGTGCTCTGTGTTTCATAAATTGAAATTGATAATACACATGCAAATTCATAAGTTATTAAATACATTTGGGCATGAAAAAAAAAGTTAATTTGTTTTCAGTCAACTACGTTTGGGGCCATAAAACAAGATTCAGCGTGTGACTGGTCAACCATATGTTAATATCTATTTTTGTAAAAAAATTGTATTAAATTTTTAAAACTGATTAGATATCTTGCTTATATTTTTAAAACTGTCTTTAGTGTTTTTAGATTAGTTAATGCTGATTTTTTTAAAAAAATTATTACATATTTTTAAAATCTATTCATCTGGTAAAGTTTTCTTTTTAAAAAGCACATAGCTCTTTTTTAATTAATTTAGAGAATTTTATGATTTAGGAAGAATTTTGTATGGGGTTATATTTATATGTGTATTATCTTGACTGAACTTAATTTTCCATACTTAAAAAATATTTTTTGCTAATAAAAAAAAAATTCTTTTTTGTATAAAAAAGAGTTCCTGCATTTCATAAACTAGTTTCTTAAGATAATCTATTTGGTGTTTGTATTATTTGCTGGCAAAGTTTAATTTTCTAATGTAATATTAATAACAGTTATTAAAATTATTTAGCTGCAGATGTAATATCTTTGGAATTGTTTTTCTTTTTGTGTGAAAATGGTATCCATCAATGATATTGATTTAAAAAAAAATATCGATTATTATACTTGCTATCTGAAATGAAGATAATTTTTTCTTATGTTTGTGCAAATATACGTGATAATTTTTTTTTAATATATTTTGTGTATATTTATTAGATGCAATTAAATATATATTTAAGTTTGTAATTGCATCCTAAGAAAAATTGTTAAGAACGATAATTTTCAAACTTAGTTTATTAAAAGTAGTTTTTTTTATTTTTAATGAAAAATTTATTTCTTTTTGACTATAATGTTACATAATGTTATTAATTTCTTTTTCATTCAATATCTTTTTAAAAGTATTTCATGTATCAAACATGTTTTATATTTTTTTAAATAATAAAAATTACCTTAAAGTTGAAAATTTTTAATTTTATTTTATAAAGCATGGATATTGTTTTGGAAGCTTCTAATGTGTGAGTGAATCTTTCACTGAAACAGGGATGTTTTCCTATTCATTTCATATTATGTGGTGTATTCATTTCATATTATGTGGTGTAATATATATTTAATAATCTCTATAAATTCTAGTGCTTCATTTTTATCAATTATAAATTTACCCAATAATGTAAGTATTTTATTTCATTTCTCTAAATTTGTTTTACATTTAGAGAAGAAACAAATGCGAGAATCTACAACTCAGAAATCCTTAGAAGCTAAACAAAGAACTCAAGCAGCAGAAAATCTGAAAAATCAAGAACAAGGTAGACGAAAATCAAGAGAGAATCATTCTATGACTCAAGAACAACTTTTGGAAGAAGCTAAAATAACAGAATTAAAGAATTTAAAATCTTTAGGTAAACAACACTTTTTAATCTTGCAGGAAACCATATATATGTGGATTACATTCATTGCTGGGTTTGTTTTAATTTCTTTTCAGAGATGTTCCAGAGATTGGAATTAGAGAAGAAGAAAACAAAATTAATTAAAAGAAACTATACTGGACCTATGATAAGATACCATTCTGTTGCTATGCCTATAATTGAGGTTGTTGAAGGAGAAAATGGGTAAATATATCCATCTTAATTTTTCTATTTCAAATAAAGTTAAATGTTATTGTCTCATGTTATAGATAGCTGATAATAAAATGTTGGTGTTTTTTTAAATGTGTGTGTATATATATATTTAAAAATCATTATTAACTTTTATAAGAAATTGAAAACCGTGAAAAATTATTTGATTATAGACTTATCATTGACTTTGTATTAATATCTGAAACTTTTTTAGTTTCAAAGATTTTATCAATTAAGGCATAATAGGTCGACCTTGCTGAAAGATTTGCTAGAATTCATTAAAAAAGAATCATACATGTTAAAATATTTTCAATAAATTGAATAGGTGTTATGTAAGAAAAATTTAATGTTGCTACATGCATCATCTAAATGATGTTTAGTATTAAGTAATTAAACTTATTTGTTATTAAACATTGTTAATTAAAACAAATTGATGCTTTTTTTTATAAACCTTTATTTTCCCTTTTACAAAAAGTTAAAGTCGTTGGTATTGTATTAAATATCATAAGAATTTATCACTATTTTATGTGTATAAATATTCTATAATTCTTCACTACTTAAAGATTGCGAATTAATGATTGAACTCAAGAAATAAATCCATAATAATTTTATCATGAGAATACAAATGCCCCCAAAAATGTATTTAGTATGAAAGAATGGTATAAAAATTAGATATATGCATATTAATCCCATTCCATTGACAACTTTTTTTTTATTTCAATCAACTTTGTCAAATTACAGGTTAAAGGTATTGCCATATAGCTGGTTTTAGGTTGAAAATTAAAATAGGTTGCTGTAGTTTGTAAAAACCAGAGCAATCAATTTCTGCCATGCAATTAATCTTTGATGATTAATATATAAATAACAAAATTGATATTTCTCATAATTATTATTTCTCTGAAATTCATAGATTGTTTATTGTATTAATTTTTAGTAAAGAAGAAAACAAAATAGTTGGTCGATGTACCAGGAACTTTATCACCTACCCTGATGAAGAAACAATGAAGCAATGTTTCACTTTTGAAAAACCAAAACCAGTTACTAAAAGTACATGCATAGTATCTCGACTTCCTGCGAGATATTTTGATCCTCTTACCAAACAACCATCTGCTAATCTGACAGCTTTTCGTATAATCCGTGAAGCATATTACACTCAACTAGAGAAGAAAGTGGATCCACGTCTACCTCATGTAGTAAAATGGTTAGAATGGAGAAAACAAATGCGAGCAGCCAAACAAAATTCAAAGGTCATGAAACTGCATTAATTGTGTTAAACATCTCTTCATGTAAATTAAACACACTTTTAATCCTACATTGTTGGATAGCTTTTGAAATAAAATATTTGTTTTTATTATGAATTAGTAATTTGATTTAAAATGATTTAATGATGAGATCAAAGCCTTGATTGCAATGCTTTGAAGAATTTGAGAAATTATCTAAAATTCTTTAAGGATGAACTTTTAACAATGTTGGGGAAATCAATTTTAATAAGTTATGCAGTATATTAGTGTCTATGCAAAAGAATATTAAATGATAAACAGAGAGAAAATTGTTACCGAAACTGAATTTTGCTTCCTTCAAATTACTTGGGAAAAAATTTAAAGAAAACAATTCTGATGTGTTCAAAGAAAAACAGTTATTTCAAAGATTTCTCCCATTATAGCCAAAAGAATTGTAAAAAAATCATTGCAATTATTAAATTGATTGTTCTTGCCAATCATTAAAATATTGCTAAAAATTTAATTATTACAGATTTTTTACTGCAGTAATATGTAGACTCTTAAATGGATAGACTGTTTCATCAAATTAAATATAAATACTATGAGGGGGACCAGAAAATTATGTTGTTTTTTTACAGTAAATTTGAATAAATACATTTTTTACAAGTTTTTCTTTTTAGTCAATGATGTAATTACCCACATTGGCAACAACCTTTTGCCATCTAGTGTGCAAATTTTCAATGTTGGATTAATAAAAATCAATTGGTTTTTCAGTAAAATATCTGGAGATGGCATTTTTCATATCATCCAAATTTTGAAATTTTTTGTTTGTTAAGAAGTGTTGCATTGAACGGAATAAATGAAATCCGTTGGCACAATGTCAGGCGAGTATGGTGGATGAGGCAATACCTCCCACCCCAATCCATTAATTTTTTTCCAGCGTTTTTCTTTCGCAGTGCAGTCTTGCATTATTGTGTTGTAAAATAACGCCTTTTCTATTGATAATCCCTGGATACTTTTCAATTAATGATTGATCTAATTGTTCACAATAAAGGTCTGCATTAACAGTTTCTCCAGGTTTAAGCACTTCAAAATGGATGATTCCATGAATACCCCACCAAACATGCAAAAGTGCCTTTTTTGCATATAAACCTGGCTTAGCAGTCCTTCGTGGCGGTTCATTTGAAGAGAGACACTCTTTTGCGTTTTGGATTATCATACAAGACCAGTGGCGCGCACAAGGGGGGGTCCTGGGGTCCGGACCCCCAAACCCTTGATTTTTTTCCGATTGATTATAATTCTAAGTACACAGTACGTAAAATTTAATTAAGTATTTGTTATTAATGATTAATTTTATTAATTAATGCTAATTATTTATTCAATAATTAGTTTTCTACTGTGTTTTGTTCCCGAAAATCGACAAAATCAAAAGGGGCATGATACAAGAATGGTGAACTTTCCACAAAGGACCCCACCCTTGAAAAATTTCTGTGTGCGCCACTGTACAAGACCCATTTTTCATCTGCAGTGATCAAGCTATCAAAAAACGGTTCTGTATTGTACCGTTGAAGCAATAAGTAGCATGTCGTAGATCGGTTAGCTCTGTTTTCTTCAGACAGATTTTGTGGAACCCAAACACCTGCTCTATTTGTTTTACCAATCTGTTACAAATGTTCTTGGATGGTCGACCAAGGTTGGTTAAGAGCATTTGACAGTTCCTCGATTGTCTGACACGGATTTGCTTCCACTTGCGCCCTTAATAACATTGTCTAAAGTTGTTGGTCTTCCTGATCGATGTGAGTCGGAAAGATCGAAATTACCGGATCTGAACATAGAAAGCCACCTTTGACATTTACAAACATCTAAGGCACTTGGGTAAACATTGCAAATGTATTTGGTAGCAACTGTTGCATTACTACCCTTGTGAAATTCCAAAAGCATGCAATGGCAGATATGAATCTCCTCTGGTATTTGGCTTGCCATTTCACTCAAAATGGGGAAAGAAAATTTAAGGTTTAGGTTTTCACAACTAAACAAGTATTTTTAATTTTGAAATATCTCTGGCACGACTTTCAACTACACAATGAACTCATAAACGGTAAAGCAGCATTGACATGCGCAAAAACGACATTACTCTTTTGTTCCCCTAATACATCAAAGTGAATACAGTTATCACTTACTAAAATATTGCATTGAAAGAATTTGTTTTGTTACTTGCACTATCAGAATTTTAATATTAAACACTTAAATTATTGACTTCAGTTCCCCAATATAAATAATATCAGAATTCTCGCTGTTTTGTTCCATAGCATTCACTCTTCGAGCAGCCATGTTTTTTTGTTTACTTTAGGTTCTGCACATCTTTGCCCAGTGATTTCTTCCGTCACAATGTCGACATTTTGTTCCGAATGCCGGACATTTCTTCTCATGTTTTTTTCCACATTGCTTGCAGTTGAACTCAATTTTCTGATTATTGATGCACTGCTTCCGATAATTTTTAAAATTCTTCAAAGCATTCACAGTAAATTTTTCATTCATGACTGATGCTGGTACCTTACTATTCTCAGCGGTTTTGCATTCACTCACCGCCTCCTGTACTGCCCTGGCCTTTTTACTTGTTTCTCTAATTCAGTGTTTCTCAAAGTGTGCCCCCCCCCGGGGAGTGCGATGACACTACAAGAGGGGGCGCGAGCATATCGAAAATTTCAAGATTTTTTTATAAAAAATATAACCGGAAAGAGAAGTTAAACAAAATACTTTCTTCCATAATAATAATAAAAAAAATACTGATATAATTTGTTTACCATCTGGCGTTTTTCCGTCATCAAATAGCTATCTTTGATCCCAAAACCAAATTAAAAAAAAACATTTCGTTTAATTTGTTGTATTTTCTCAATGAGAGATTTTTTTATTACGTTTTAACATAAAATATTACTCGTTAAAAGAAAAACGGAACGCAGACCCTGAGAAAAATTCTAAGACGAACAATTCATCACTGTAATTATTATTGAAATACCGTATATTAGTTGTAGAAAAAGAAAAGGAAGACATGATTCACTTTTCAGCCAAGCTGCATAATACATTTGATTGACCTTCAAACTTAGTGGTATGGTTATTTAGATCATCCGTATTTTTTTTCTGAATACACTTTTAAACCGGGAGCGATGCGCGCGACATCTGTGATCTCTATTGAAGGAAGTTGAAACTGATCAAGCAAAAGAAAAACCTGCTGAAAAGATACATATTATTCATGATTGAGAAACGCCATGAACATGAAACGAAAGGAAAATTTTCAAATGCTTCCTAAAGAACTCCATCAAACTAAAATATGAAGCCATAAGTGTACCACAAGGTTCAGTTCGCCTTGTCAAAAAGACACTAGAAAGAAAAAGTTCAACTTGCTATTTGTTGATTACCAAAGGTGTCACGTGTTCGAGCCCAGTACCACTAAAGACCCGCCGTGTAGGGGAGAGATGCACGTTAAATCTGTCAAGAGCTCAAACGTCCTCTTGTTGGAGTGGTGTTATAGTTAAAAGAGGCCAGCTGAAGTATCATCCTCGTCACTTAACCATGGTTCGAAATTACGAGGTCCGTCTCCAAAAGCCCTCGTGTAGCTGAACAGTGCGACGTTAATATTCACTCGCTCGACCATGAAAGCTCATTAAAACTACAATAACTTGGAACAAAATATGACAGAGCTTTGCCAGCAAATAACATTTCTGTAATATTAATGAAAATTGTCTCTGATTTGCGTCCTTTATTAAGGTCTTGCACTTTTGAATAATTTTAGTTCAGTTTTATTGGATTTTTTTCTCAAATCATCAAAGAAAAATTGAATAGTCCTTGAAAGCCGGTAAGTATACTTTCTCTTAATTAAATTATTCACTGGAATTCCGATTTGTATCGTGTACAGTAAAAATAATTATAAACAAATGATTGGGGTGACTGAGTCCCCCCGCACTACCATTAGCGTTAGTATCGAGTACGCGCCTGCTCCCGGGTTAAAACATTTTGAAGTCTTCTCGCTTTAAATCCCCTCAGGGGGCTCACCTTCTTTAGGTGAGTACGGGTTTCACGCTCCCGAGGTGCCCTAGTGATCTTTTCCTTCTCCCTAGGGGTTTACTGTCTTTGGTAAACACGGGCTTCACGAACCCGGGAAACCCTAGTGATCCTTCTATATTTTCGGCCCTCTTTCTTGCCATTCAAATTTCCCTTTTCTTCTTTTCACGTCCAGACCACAGACCTACATTGGACATTGTTCCAACTTTATTTTTTTCTAGTAAAAAAATTGATATTTTTTTACTGCCATATTATGGTTTGCATTTTATATTATGTTCTTTTAATTTGATTTTCTTAACCTTTGGACTGGTGAGGTGGGGCCTTGGAGGAAGCGGCCCATGTAGAGGGTACCGGAGAAAAGCTAAATTTGGGTCTCAGGCCGCCAGATAGTACAAGAGCCCGGGGCAGCCTAACCAGCATGTCCTGGCTGCTCTATCAGTTGCTGTATAATCCCGCCTGTCTTGTAGTTCCAGGTGGTGCCTGGATGGGGTCCTGCATTGAGGAGCGGGGGGGCTCTCCCGAGACCACTACTGGTTGCTGAATCTAGGGCTAGCCCTGCCAAACTAGTCCTAAAAATCAAAAGGGATTCTCCTCCTCCTTTCTCAAAAAAAAAAAAAAAAATTCAAAATAAATCCAAATAAGGAAAAAACTCAAAACGCATCTATTAAAACCCCCACCCCACCCTACCCAACTCATAATGCTCGGCCCATGAATTCTTTGAATTGATGCCCGGGATTACCCAACCTTCTTATTGACAACGTTGCTAAATGTTCAAGCTTTTTAATTTTATCATTACCAAACTGTGAAATGGCACGAAAATCTCCTTTTGTTGTCCACAAAGCTATAATAGAAATAGGTGGAGAACCGAAATCTATTAAAAAACTACGATCTGGTGACTTACTAATCGAGACGACATCTGCGTTACAAAGTAAATAGTTTTTGTTGGCTAAAACCTATCTAGATTTTCCATTAACCGTAACTCCTCACAAATCCTTGAATTCATGTCGAGGTGTCATCTCCGAACCAGATCTTTTCTCTTTCTCTGAAACAGAAATCTGGGAAGGACTTTCTGACCAGGGTGTTACCCAGGTCAGAAGAATTTCAATAAAAAAAGACTCATCCCTTTTCCCCACTAAAAATTTAATTCTAACCTTCAATAGCCCTAAATTACCATCAAACATTAAATCTGGATACTTAAATTGCAAAGTACGTCCATATATACCGAATCCTCTGCGCTGTTTTAAGTGCCAGAGGTTCGGACACTCACAAACTTCCTGCCGCGGTCAACTTACTTGCTCTAGATGTGCATCTGTTGGACATGCTTCCACAGATTGCAGTCTAGAGCCTAAATGTATTAACACTAACTAGATACCTTCCTCCTGAAAAGTTATTGAGGATGATGCTGGGCGTCACTGGGAAACGGAACGCGAAGCGTTCCTCCATCCCATATCTAGATAGTGTATGTGGCCTGATGTGGGTGGGCCTGCCTGGGAGTGAGTGTCCTGATTGGTTGGTCGAACGTGGCTACAGAATCTGAGTTTTTCTTGCATACGGTTTCGGCGGTAAAGTCCTGAATAGTCTGAATGGCACTGTTGTGATTGGTCAGTGGCACTGTGAAAGTAGGCACTCTATTGGTTGCACTGATGCGTTGGTACAAATCAAAGGGGAGGTCTAGAAAACTGCCCTGTGTGGGGGTTGCAATTGAGTAAAAAAGTTAAGAAGTTAAAAGAAATTAAATTAAACAAAATGCATTTGGAAAATAAAATAAAGAGAAAATTTAGCAATGATAGTCGTCACTCTCCACTCGGTGAGTGACTAAATTAATTGTTAGGGGGGATTATACGAATCTAGGAGTATTCTCCTAGGTCTTTTAAGATCAGGCATTGGGATGTAGTTATTAAGCATTTTAACATTTTCATTATTGGAATTAGGTAAACTATTAAAAAAGGAGATTGCCAGTTTTTGAATGTAGGCTTTGAAAGGAATTAATTTAATATCTTCGTAAATTTTACTATTTCTGGCATATCTATTAGCTTTGACTATATTTCTTATTAGTGAGTTCTGAGCAACTTCGAGTATTTTTTTTAATATTAGAATTTGCGGCATAGCCCCACACAGGTGATCCATAAGTCAAAATTGGACGTAGAACGGCAGTGTAGAGAAGCAACTTATTGTATAGATTTAATTCAGAATTCCGGCCAATTAAGGGGAAGATAGCTCTTTGAGCTCTCCGGAATTTATCTCGCGTTTGTATTATGTGTTGTTTCCAAGTGAGTTTTTTTATCTAGAGTCAATCCTAAGTATTTTGTGCTCTGAGACCATTGGAGTTGTGTGGAGTATAGGGTAGGAGGTGTTGGTTGTGTTTTCCTGTTTGTAAAGAGAACCGCTATTGTTTTGTCAACATTAATTTTGATTTTCCAGGTGTCGAAAAAGGTTTCTAGAAGTTTAAGGTGGTTATTGAGTGCAATTGTGATTGTGTTATGATTTTTATAAGTTGCAAGGGTGACAGTGTCATCAGCATAGATGTTAGTGGAGGTTTGAGGGTGAGTAGGAATGTCGTTAATATAAATATTGAATAGTAAGGGCCCAAGTAAGCTCCCTTGAGGGACTCCATATTTAATACTATGAGAACTAGAAAGGGTGTCATTAACGCGGACTTGGAAGGTCCTGTTAACGAGATAGGAATTTATCAGATGAATTAGAGCAGGAGGGAAATTGTTAGTAATTAATTTATAAATGAGTCCACTTACCCAGACCCTGTCAAAAGCCTTTTGGATGTCGAGAAAGACAGCTCCTGAAAAGTTATTCCGAAAGCGTTTTACTCTTATATTGCTATTCCCTTCAAAAATGCAACAGACTTCAATTCTTTCCCCCTTTTAAAACTAGGGAGGTCGAAAAGGGACAACTTTATGACTTGGTTCGGCGTATTTGATCATTGAGAACCAGGATAGCAATCGTTTACAGCTAGCTGTTAAGTTGCCTTGGGCAATCTTGTATGAAAACCGTAGTTCTTTCTACTCTGTCGTTTTCTCCATAGATTCAGTCACAGTAAAATTAAAACAAAATGCAGGGTAAAAAAAACATGAAATAAATTGCGTGTTAAAAGTTGAAAAATAGTTATATTTTCTTCAAACAAAATTTATTTTTCTGTCATTTTTTAAAAATTAAAAAAAATATATTTTGGTATTGCGATTTGAACCAGAAAAAAGCATCCTGTATTCATTTTTGAATATGAGAGTAAGAAAACGCGCTCACTTTCATGTTTTTAAAAAAAGTTATGAGGTAAAAAGAGTAAAAGCCCTATCTTTTTTTTTAAACAATAAGACATAAATGGTGCATATTTATGAAATAAAACAGATCTTTCTCTATTCAATTATATTTTTAATTTAGAATAACATAAAAAATGATTTCAATACTTTTAATTTATTTAAATTTAAATCATATAAATGATATTTTTATGTTAACTGAATATTTTTCGGATAAAATCTAAATTTTCATTCCTAGTGCTCTCCTTTTCGAACTCCTTGTATTAAATAAAAATAACTTTTCTACATCGGCATTTGTGATGGACTTAACACACATTCAGTCAATAATTTTTAATTTTAATGGGGGATATACTTCTTCTCAAATGCGCATGACAGTACTTCTAACCATTTTCTACTCAAGTTAAATTTCTTATCTTTCTGTTTCTTTTATTACAAGGAAAAATGTCACACATCGATAACTACATTTTCACACAATTCAGTCATTACAAATTCTATTGTGAGAAAAGTTCTCCCTAATTAATTTTGTCTTTCAAAACAGTACACTTAAAACAATTTTGTTCAGTGAAGTTAACCGATAGTTCTCCACAATGTATTCATACCAAATTTTAAAAACAAATTTAACACTTGGAAATGTATCCTGTATTAAATTTTTCAGTATACACAAATATTTCCTGCTTTAGGAAAGATATAGTATGAGATGGGGGTGCGGTTGTGAAAGAATGTTTTCGTACGCGTGTAGACTATTTTTGAAAATTTAAATATCACTGAAGCTGATCATATAACTGCAAATGAGCCTTATTTTAATGTGTGCTGGTATCAAAGTAAAACACTTTACAATATTAAACAGCCTATGGGTTTATACTTAATATCGAACTATATTCGCAAAATGGCTTACAACTTCTATTCAAATTGTAAAGAAACTGAAACATATATAAATATATCTTACTGCAGTCAAAAATATTCATAATATGTAAGTATCCTGTTGCTCCACTTATTTCTGTACATTTTAAAAACTGTAGCTGAATGCAATTTTTTATATTTATAAACGAGGCATAAAAGCTCACACAGTCGTAAAAATGACTTTATCATTTTTAAATATACTACTATAAAACGTATATGGATTGTAAGATCAGTTGTAAAATCCTAAAAGCTTTTAGAGGAGCTAAAAACATGTAATTTTGGATTGATCAAATTTTTAATAAAATACACAAATATACATGTTATTAAGCAAATACATTTGAAAAATCAAACTTCCTTCTGAAATAAACGTAATTGAAAGAAAAATGTTTAATTGCAAATGAGTGGAAATACATGTTTATCTAAGGGGTATCCCCAAAGTGAGGTAATCCTCAAACTTAAGACTTAAACTCAGTGGCACAACAATCCATGAGGGCCAGGAACTACTGTGCCCATCATAATACACGTGACCATTGGACGCTGAGGTGCATGAACAGATGTCCCGATTTGGAGGTCTGTCTGAAGAGAGACCTTCAGTGTTTAAGACCCGAAGCAAGCTTGGTACTCATTTTTCGAACCAATGTAGCGGGGATGAAAGGCAGAGTCGACCTTGCGCAGCCCATTAATAGAACCCTAGACTTGTGGTGTGGAAGCACTATACACTACCACTCGATCCTATTCGGGGCCGCGGTAGCCGAGTGGTATAGGTATCGGACCGTGGCTTGCTTTGTCACGGGTTCGAGCCCAGTACCACTAAAGACCCGCCGTGTAGGGCAGCGATGCACGTTAAATCTGTCGAGAGCTGAAACGTCCACCCGTTGGTGTGGTGTGGTAGTTAGGAGAGGGGGGTGCCAGCTCAGGTGTCGTCCACGTCACTTGACCATGGTTCAAAATTACGTGGTCCGTCGCCAAAAGCCCTCGTGTAGCTGAACAGTGCGACGTTAATATTCAATCAATCAATCGATCCTATTCGGTGAAAAATAAAATTTAATGTTAGAATCTTATATAAATCCCTAATGAATGAGGGAGTCCAAATTTTTTTTTTCATGTAAACTGTTTAGACGGAAATGGTTAATTATGAACATTTCACAAGTTGCATAAAATAAAATTAACCGTTATAGTTTACATAAATTTTTAAGGGTACAAAAGGTGTATTTCGGCTGCACGAATTAATTTTAAAAGGAATACGGTTACGAAAATGTAGTACAAATCTATCTAAAGTAGGGTTGGTTACCTTACATATTGTCAAACACAACAATGCATTGGAAGCCAATTCCACAATTCGTTGTTATAAAAATGTATGGAAAATTACAAGATTTATTTTTGCATTTGTAATTTATATATATATATAATTTTTCCTGGGAACTTTAAAAGCTAGAGCGACATCCATCAAAACCGCGGTTCTCTCTCTGTTTTTCCAGATCGCCCCTGACTAAGCCGGCTCTGCCATAGTAAGTGAAAATGCCGGATTTTGTTTGTCAAGATCATTTTATAGCAGACTGCATTTTTCATGTATTTTAGATGGTCGTTTTATATTTTCTACATCAATATCTTAATGTCTGAATTTAAAATTACATAAAATTCTTGACATTCGCATCAATGACCATTATAATTTTTATTAGTATATGAATGTGTCATCACACGATTACATGACTGTTATTAACATATTATTTTAACCATTTAATTAATATTAAGTATAACATAACGCACACAATTTTTCTGAACTTTAAAATAAATATTTCGAAAACTACTTCAGATATACTCAAAATTTTTCACATTCCTACCCTTTAGCTTCTCAGTTTTGCTTCTATGTAAAACTTGATTGAAAACTTGACTCGGTTTTTTTAGTATATTTTTTGCTCTTAGCATGCATTTTTCAACTGAATTGTATAAAATCTTCAAAATATATAAAAAAAAATACCAAAGAAGCTATATAATTAAAAATTTGAAATTTATATTATACTCAAAGAGTTGCTAGAATTATGGTAAATAATTTTTAACTTTGCGATACATTTTTTTTTTCGAAATTTCAAATGGAATTTCTAACAAAATTTCTAGCTTTATACGGTCGAGATTTCAAAAAATATCCAGGTTTTAATTACTTATTCAGTTAGCTTTGAAAAAAAGATAAATGTTGAGGTATTTTGCATAAATAGATATTTTTGAAGAGTAATTCGAATGTTTTTTGAATAGCTCGAATTTAAAATTGATTTTTATGTTTATTTATATGCATAAATGTCTACTGTAAATGTTTCCGTATATTTTTGATTACCATTTATTCAAACATTCAAGTTATAAAAAAAAATGTGGGAAAATCTTCATTCATGTTGTCTTTGATGTAAACTGAAGTTCAAGCACTTAAAATTCAAATATAATTCGGTGTATTTTAACAATATATAACTAGGCACTGTACGTAAATTTCCCTGAACACTTGGGCTTTGAAATCTAAAAAAAAATTAATAGATCTTAATTAGTTTTTTTTTGTTATTATTTTTATCAAAGTGTAAGAAAATGTTTCAAATTATTTGATGAAGTTTAAATTTATTCATTTTTAGTGGTTGGAAAGTTGAAAAGATTTCAAATTTTAAAGTGTTTGGTGTTTTATTATATTTTTTGGGGGGCATCTTATAATGAAATAATCATGTTTCAAAAACTGAAAGCATTGATTAAGATAAGAAAAATGAAGCGAAAGAATATACTTTAAAAAGATAATTTGTCTAACTATATAAAATAGTAGATTGCCCTGACACGCCCCAACTTGTTACAGTTTGAAATTAATATGAAACCAAAAGGGAATTGTAACATATTTTACTTATGCGTTGGGACTTTTGAAAACTTTTAAAATACAAGCTAGCAAACAAACACTTCTTGGGTTCTAAAGAAATTTCTCCCCGATTTTTTACGATTGCCCCAGGGTCAAAACACGGGGTTCCCTGCGAGCCATAAAACTCCTGCTGTGTTGCTTCCTCCGTCCCTCATTATCTTTCAAGTTGTTAAACCTTATAAGGGGGAAAGGATTTCAGAAAAGTGCGGGTAATCCGCTTTTGAAAACGTTACTTGAAGGCAGAAAAATCAGTGCAGTCCATTTTCGAAGCATCTTTACACTGACGGAATTTTCCGTGCTATCCGGTTAGAGGGTTAAGTGCTTACAACCTCATCCATCAGACTCCAAAATATGCCCTAAATGAAAAATAGAGAAACAAATACAGGAAATAAAAACAACTAAAAATATTTCTAACCCAGAAGCACGTAAATTAATAGTCCCACAGTTATCTCAAACATACGCTCAAGCTGTCAAATCCTCTACTTTAAATAATTCTACCCAAACAGATGAAAATATAACTAAAATAAACTGTCCACCTTTAAAATTACTTGCACCACTATCATCCAAACAAAGAACAAATATTCCTACTGCTATTACCACATCATCCTCTGCCCAAACGCAACTCTTATCTTCCCTTTCTTCAAAAGAATCTACTATATCGAATCCTCTGCCACCAACTCCCATGTCTGTGACAAAAGGGAAAATTAAAGAACAACCATCTCCACTACATCGTCCCCGAAAAGATAACAAAAAAATAGACTTAATGAGTGTAAAAACTACAACAAATTTAAAGAAAAAAGCAGCAAAAAAACACATCCGTAAAGATTGCGAGGGAACAAAATTCCCCCAATGAATCAACTCCCGTCTCCAAAAGATCCCGGAGACGGAAAACTTCTAAAACTTTGGATGCCATGGACACAGACGTTGATCCTTCTGACACGGATTACGTCACAGGTTTGGCATCCGAAGAAGATGAGAGCCTTTTAGAGGCTGATTTTAAACAAGTAGCAGATAATCCCTTGAAAGGGCCCCTTTCGCCAAGTTCGCCCAAAAAATAACTTCCCTGGTTTCTTGGAACTGTCGTGGCTATAGATCGAATACAGATGACGTAAAAGACATCATACGTCAGTACCATCCAGTATGCGCAGCACACTTCAAGAGACTTTCTTGAAGTCTTGTCACACAACAAAGATACGTCGGTATGGTTGTGTGCGGAAAGACACGGAGGGACCCTCTGTGTCCGGAGGCGTATGTATTTTTACATCCCTCGATGTTCCATTTAGTGCTCTGCCACTCCATACCTCGTTGCAGGCTGTAGCCGTGAGAATCCACTCCACGAGCCTAATCACAGTCTGCTGTCTTTACTTCCCACCAAACACTGTTATCCACCAACATGACTTGAACAACCTGGTAGATCAGTTGCCAGCACCTTTTGTTATACTTGGTGACTTCAATGGACATAGCACTCTGTGGGGTAGTGCGAAGACGAACCCTCGTGGCAGACAGATTGAACAGGTGCTTTCTGATCAGTGTGTGTCTGTCTGCTTAATCACGAGGAACCAACGTACTTTCACGAACCCACACGATCCTTTCACACACTAGATTTGGCCATCTGCTCATCGTCACTCTTCCCTAATTTAAATTTTTCTGTTGAAAAGGACCTGCATAATAGTGACCACTTCCCTGTTATCCTTTCTCACGATTCTGATACGGGAGGAAAACCCTTCCCACCTACGTATTCTTAGTCATGCAGACTGGGCCCTTTTCACACAGTTGGCTGTAATACCTGATGCAATGGTCAAGACAGAAAGTGTTGATACTGATGTACAAGAAGTCACCAATGTTTTGATTGCTGCTGCTGATTTATCCATACCAAAAGTTTCAAGTCATTCATTCCAACGTTACAAACCTTGGTGGAATGCTGATTGTCAGACAGCATATAAGAACCAGAGGAAGCTATGGGGAATCTTTCGCAGATATCCCACTACGGAGAATCTCTTGGCGTTCAAAAAGGCAAAAGCAAATGCTCGCAGAGTAAGGCATCGGAGTCAGAGGCAATCATGGATTCGATATGTGTCCTCACTCACTTCGTCAACGTCCAGTAAACAATTATGGAAAAAGGTTAAGGCTGCTAACGGGATGTATCGGGAATTTTCCTTCCCTATTTTACAAACCTCGAACTCTGTCTTTTCTTCCCCAGTCGAAATTGCTAACATTCTGGGTGAAACTTTTCAGAGTGTTTCTAATACAGCCTCTTATAATTCTCGTTTCCTCGAGATTAAGAGGCGTGCAGAACGTACCCCGATAAACTTTTCCACTCGCTCCTTTTTTCCATATAATTGTGATTTTACGATGACTGAGTTAAAAAAGGCACTCTTACAAGCGCACAATACAAGCCCTGGACCGGATGGAATCACTTACACGATGCTCCGTCATCTAAATCCAAACTCTCTGGCCAACTTTCTTTTTTTATTCAACAGAGTTTGGAAGGAGCATTGCTTTCCCTCCAGCTGGAGAGAAGCCATTGTGATTCCAATCCTTAAGCCGGGCAAGGTGGCAACAGATCCTCTGAGTTACCGTCCCATTGCTCTGACGAGCTGCTCCTGTAAGACCTTTGAACGTATGGTTATTACTCGTTTAGTGTATGTTTTAGAGAAAGAAAAGTGTATTTCTCCTCTACAGAGTGGATTCCGCAAGGGCCGATCCACTCTTGTTAACCTTGTTTTTTTAGAATCCCAATTTAGGGATGCCTTTGTTAAGAGAAACCATTTTGTTTCTCTTTTCTTTGACATAGAGAAAGCATACGACCGAACATGGCGTTATGGGATTCTCCGTAATATGTATGATTTTGGATTAAGGGGAAATCTTCCTATTTTTATTTTTAACTTTTTAGCTGTTCGTTATTTTAATGTACGCATTGGTCACTCATCTTCTCTAAAATTCATGCAAGATCAATGTGTTCCTCAGGGTAGCGTTTTGAACGTTACCCTTTTTAATATTCATATGAGTAACATACTTCATCAACTTCTACCTTCACTGCGAGGAATGCTTTATGTTGACGATCTGCAAGTCTCTTGTCAAGGTTCAGACATGCGACTAATTGAGCGACAGCTGCAAACAACTGTCAATCGATTAGTTAAGTGGTGCGATCAGAATGAACACACGATATCTCCTTCCAAGAGCAGCTGTGTCCATTTTTGCAGAAAACGTAACCTACACCCAGATCCTTCTATACATATAGGAAATATTCAAATACCTGTAGTCAGTGAGGTGCGCTTCCTCGGAGTAATCTTTGACTCTAAATTGACTTTCCTTCCGCATGTCCTTTACTTGCGGAAGAAGTGTGAACGATCCCTCAACATCTTAAAAGTACTATCTAACACCTTATGGGGAGCGGATAGAGTCTCGTTACTCCGAGTATATCAAGCACTAATCCTTTAACGTTTGGACTATGGTTGTGTAGTGTAGGGTTCTGCTCGTGCATCTGTGTTAAAACGACTGGACACAATACATCATTCTGCTCTGGTGCCTTCAGAACTTCGCCTGTTACCAGCTTGTATGTGGTATGCCATCAACCCCCTTTAGAACTAAGGCGGATGCAATTAAGTGCAAATTATTTTATTCGTGCCATGTCTGTTCCTTCTCATCCATTAAAACCCTTTGCTCTTGCCATTGGTCTCAACCGACTCTATGAGGCCTGTTCATTTAACATCAAACCTTTTTCGGAAAGAGCAAAGGCTGTTCTAAATGACGCCCACTTAAATAACATAAATATTCAGGAAAATAATATCCTTGCTTTTTTCCACCCTGGGACATCCAAATTTTTAACTATAGTAACCCGTTTTCGGGCTATGACAAAGCAGGCACTGCTGCTGTTATTTATCAGCAACTTTTTTCTTACCACCGCAGTAAGTATTCTAAATACATACCAGTCTACACGGACGGATCGAAGACTGCAGGACATGTTGAGTGTGGTGTTGTATTTAACAACACCATTCTTAATTTTACCTTACATAATTCCATGTCTTTCTTTAGTGCTGAATTAACTGCCATTCTTGTCGCACTTCAGCATATATTAGTTTCCAACCACCGTCATTTTTGTGTGTACTCTGACAGCATGAGTGCTCTAGAATCCTTGCACTTTTTAACAGAACGCCGACACCCCACTGTGATCGAAATACTTATTCTTCTGCGAAAATTGGAAAGAAAGGGTTTTGATATAATTTTTTCCTGGGTACCTGGACACGTGGGTATACTTGGCAATGAACAGGCTGATACCGCTGCGCGATTAATGTCTGATCACATGCAGCGGCCTGTCTGTTACCAGGATTTGAAAACTTTTACACAGAACTATATTCATCGTGTATGGCAAGAGACTTGGGATCAACAGATCCTCAACAAACTGTGCATAACATTCATCCTTCCACTTCTCATTGGGCAGCACTACCAGTGCGAAGACATGATGTCCGCTTGACTCGACTTCGCATTGGTCATACTCGTTTTACTCATAGGCACCTTCTGTTGAGTGAAAATGCCCCAGAATGTCCCTCGTGCAAAGTCCCCTATTCCGTCTATCATATTTTAATAGATTGTCCCGTTTTTAACCATCATCGCATCACCTTCTTTCATACATCTGTTTTAACCTTATCTAACTTGGTGGGGGAAACTACCCACCAAAACCTTTTTGCCTTCCTGTTAAAAATTGGATTTTTACATTTAATTTGATTTGTATGTTTCTTTGTATTTTTAATATATTTTACGTATGTATGTATGCATAATAATGTGTGCGTATACTTTTATATATATATTTTTTCTTTTTCTTTTAACAAGTGTTTGGCGCAGCTTGGCCAAATTTGGCCCTTGCGCCATTAAAATTAACAATCACATCATCATCATCACATCTCGCTTTAAATATTATAAAGTAACACAATTATTCTTCATCGGAATTTTATATTCTTTTTCATTAATTAACATCAATTCTAAATGCTAATTCTGTGAGGTTTAAAATTACAGTTCTTTTAAACAGTTATTTACAATTATAGCATTTATCTAAAAAAAATCATTTTACATTTTTATATACAATGTTGTGCACGCAGTTTTACTCTCCTTACAGTTCAGCTATTATATCAATAATAATGTTTTATTTTTTTAAAAAAATGAACTCGTGCGAAGAGCTGGTGTTTCAGCCAGTATACGTTTAAGTTATCAGTACTGAAAAAGGTATTTTATAAATAATTTCTTAATACTAAATTAAGAACAAGTTTGATAATTATTAGGGACTTTCATGGGCTTGTCTTGTAGAGCATAGTTTTTTAAAGGAAGGTTTAATATCAGGAATTGGCACTCTGAGTTATTTTTCTATATTTAGCTGAGATCTATAGTTTGTGTCTTCAAAGCAGCCACCGCAGAAAATTCGGTTTAAAAAAGGTAGGATGTTGAAAATGGTAATATTATACGAAGTGCTTTTGTTTTCAGTACAGAGAATTCATCATCCACCTCTACCCAAAATTCAAAGAGCGATTAATTACAAAGTTGCCTTTTAAATTTTCACTGGATGTGAAATGTATGAAGATTTCTTCTTCGGAAGTTGAGAGTCCTTCTGGAGTATCTTGAAATAGATCCCTAATCCACTCGTAACTTGCTACCAAGCTGTCCTCATCCAGCAAATACTTTTTAAAATTCTTTGCCAACATAGCTAACTGATTTTACATGGTTTTAGAAACAACTTTCACGTGTTGTTCTTCAGATTTGTAAGTTTTGACACATAACGAGATGGGGCTTTTTTCCCATCATTTACTTCAGTAGTGGTAAATCCAAAATTTAAGTATTTTTGAGAATATTTATTGCCTTGATTTAATTTTCGGAACCATGCTCGTCTGTGTACTTGTTGATCCTTCATTATCGTTGAATGTTTGCTTACGACTTAAAAATGTTTGTATGATTTTGTTTTAATCTACTGCCGTAAATACTTAATTACTGTGAATTACAATTAACGTGTAAATTTAAAAAATGTACATTCACACAAGCTAGATTTGGTAGCTACAGAAGTATCGAATCGACCAAAACTGACTAGAATTGCACGAAGTTTTACATGTTTTGCGCAGACGTCCGATAGGTTGCCCAGACTCACGTAAACGTACCCAATAATGCCAAATGTGATGGATACGATAGAGAGGAACATAGACTAGACCATTTTTCTAATGACATTTGTACTTTGAGAAACGAATGCTGAGGGAGAAATAAATCTTTAATTAAATATATCATTTTGCGATCTGTTCCAATTTAAAAATTAGAGAAAGAAAAATAACATAGTAATAAGTAAGTAATATATATTTTAAGTAATTTTCTTAAAATATATATTACTTAAAAGTTACATATACAAAATTTAATATACTTATCGTATTAATTTGTACGGTTTATAATTAAGATCGTATTGTAACTTTAGCGTCTCTCTCTCAAAGTGCAATTTTATTGCAGTAAATACATTATTGTTGTACAGGGGGGGGGGGCGACAAAAATTATGATTGAAAATTGGGTCGCCAGTATTGAAAGTTTGAGAAACACCGCTCTAATTAATCTTTCTTGCAATGTTTTGTTCAACAGTCCTTGAATTAATTTATCCCGAAGCATGCGGTCCTGTGATTCACCATAATTGCATTCTACGACAGCGTTAAGAAGCCTAGAATACTAGTCCGTAAATTTTTCTCCTTGTTCCTGTTTTATTTCCAAGAACTTAAAAGAAGCAAAAATTTCGTTTTGATAGTCCAGAAAATATTTATCAAATTCCTGAAGCACTTGTTGCAGAGTCACACCCTCACAACCATCGTTAGGCTTAAGGTCCAAAGCTCGTTGCTGTTTTTTCAATTCTTCTCCGCATAAATGACTGAATAGAGCAGTTTTTATTTTCTCTGGCGCTTCACTGTATCGAAGGGCTTCCAAATAATCTTCAAAATCTTCTTTCCAATGTCTCCAGGATTCCGATGGACTCGTACCCGCTTCAAATGCTGGAATCATTGGTAAATTGGTTGCCATTTTTAGAACTATTTTCTAACAGTCTCTAAATTCGCCAATTTTAAGTATTTTTGAAGAAAATGCGTGGAATCTTATTCTAACACCATATAATATTATAGTCAGAACCACAGAATGCTTTTTAAGGACAGTTATTTATTAAGTTTGCTTAGGTTACGTGATTGATTGATTGATTGAAAGGTTGAAGGGGATATAGAGCAACACAGGCTATGATCCCTAAAAAAAAGACAAGACAAGAGAAATCCTAATAGATTAGTAGATATTGAAAAATTTCATTTCCTTTAAAAAAACTCTGAAAGTTGATTTATTATTCATTGCCCTTTCCAAAACATCTCTAAATGTAATAGTGGTATGTGGATCAATACGAAGAATAGACCAGAGATTATTACGCTGTCTAGCATATCTAATACAATTTAATATAATGTGGTCCAAATCATTTATACAATTACATGTAATACACATTGTATTATCCTGTAAATTAAATCTATGTAGAAGGCCTGGAGTAATAATCATTTTACCGAAGATTCGAGTGCTTAAGATTTCTTCTCTTCGATTCTCTGTCCACTTTGAAATGATATCAATGGTCGGAATATTTCCCAATTTTTCAAAATATTTGCTTGAGTAAAATGTTTCATTGATTTTTTGAATTCTATTTCGATATATATTTTTATGAATGTCGTCTGAAGCAATACAGTCAATGTAAACATTGGACTCCGTGACCGATCTTGCGAGATTATCCGCCTGCTCATTCCAAACAATTTTCGAGTGTCCCGGAGTCCAAAGCAGAATTAACTGGTTAACGTAGTTAGATAGCATAAATTTTGTTAGCAAGTCTATGAATTACCTTAATGGATTTGATCGAGAAATTTTGAAGTGCAGAAAGAACCGAAAGACTATCCGATAAAACAAGTAAATTTACATTAGATTCCACCAGATCATCTAAAGCTTGACAAATGGCCAAAGTTTCTGCAGAAAAAATGGAGTTATAATTGTTGATCCTGTAAGCAAATGAAGATTTTTTGATATACCTGCTATCGATGTAATTTGGTCATTTTTTGAAGCATCAGTAGCTATAATGAAAAACTTCTGAAATTCCCGTTCGACCGTTTCATCAAATAAAACACTTATGGCAGGAATCGGTAGATTTTTATCTTGAAATTTAAACCTATTGGTATAAATTGTACATGGAAGGTCGGAAAAGGTAATTAATCTGGGAATTGAAATAATTTGATCACCACCAATATTTAAATCTTGCAGCACACTAATGATATAATTTTTATCTTCTTCCAAAACATTAAGATTCATTGCCTCTGGGCTGTTGCAATAAAGAGGAGATGAATCACCATTGGATATTTGTGTAATAAAGAACTTGTTTGCCAATCTTCTAATTTTATCTGACAAAATCTCTTTTGACCAGCCAACTTTAGTAGCACAATATTTGGGGTCCATTGAGGGAGACCTAATGCTATTCGGAGGGCTTTTGTTTGGATAACATTAAAGGGTTTTAATTGATTTTCAGACCATTTATTTATTATGTGACAGATATAATAAAAAACACTGCATATGCTGTTATTGACTAAATTAATGAGATCTCTTGATCTCGGCCCATAGTGTTTATATGCCATACCTTTTAGTGCATTGATCCTTTTCAAGGCTTTACTGCTTAGTTGATTTTTAATATATAAATTTTGACAACGTTTAAAAAAAAACTCCTAAATATTTAATAGAAGTTTGCCATTGTAGGGGAAATCCAGCCAACAAAATATTAGGAAGAGTATAATTTCTTTTATTTGATAATTCAGCTATTGTACATTTCTCTGGGCTTAAATTTAATTTCCAATATTTACACCACTGGAAAATTCTTTCCAGAGTATTTTGTAGTTTTTTACAAATAATAGCAAGGGATTTATGAGAGCAAAATATAAAAATGTCGTCAGCATAAACCAGGCATTCAACTTCCGATTCTAAGGTTTCAAAAATATCATGCATGTAGATAGTATATAAAATAGGAGATAGGACACTGCCTTGGGCTAGGCCTTGCGGAACAAGTTTTTTTGGGAGAAAAATAACCCCTCCATTTTATTTGGAAGGATCGAGATGTGAAAATTATGAATCCAATTTGCTATATTTCCTGTTATACCAATTTGTAAACATTTATAAATAAGACCATCCACATAAACAGAGTCTTATGCACTTTTAATGTCTAAACTTATTCCTACAAAAATATTTTTCTGTAATTTTGCATTCATTATTGCTTTATGTACCAGATAAGTAGCACTTCTGCTATCTTTGAAAGGAACGAAACCATAATGTTGGGGATGAAGTTTTCTTTCTTTAGTTAAGTAGTAAGAAATCCTATTAGCCAAAATTCTCTCAAAAGTTTTTGAAAATACAGAAGTCAGAGCTATTGGTCTGTAGGAAGATATCTTAGTTTTATCTTTACAAGGTTTCGGAATCGGGAGAAGGATGGCATGCTTCCAAGAATCTGGAACGATTGCATTATCAAATAATTTTTGGAAATATCTTAAAATTACATCCCGTTGACCCTGATCAAGATTTTTAAAGAAAATTGCTGTAACACAGTGCTTCTCAAACTTTCAATACTGGCGTCCCCCTTTTCAATCACAATTTTTATCGCGCCCCCCTTATACATAATAATTTACTAAATGCAATAATAATGCACTTTTACGATAAAGCAACAATATTTATTATAAACCGTTCAAATTCATGACATAAGTATTAAATTTTGTATTTGTTACTTTTAAGCAAAAAAAAGTTAAGTAATAGGATAATTACTAAGTTATTTTTCCTTTCTCTGATTTTTAAATTGGAACATATTACAAAATGCGGTGGTTGCTTAGAAGACAAAATATAGATATCAACTAAATATAGAAAATGAACTCAGAGGGTCAATTTCTTATCTTAAAACTCCTTTCAAAAAATTTGCTCTGTAAGACAAGCCCATGGAAGTAGCTAATAATTATTAAACTTGTTCTTAATTTAGTATTAATTAATTAGTCATAAAATACTCTGTGCACCACTCATACATTAAAAGCAGTGTTTCTCAAACTTTCAATACTGGCGACCCAATTTTCAATCATAATTTTTGTCTCGCCCCCTGTACAACAATAATGTATTTACTACAATAAAAATGCACTTTGAGAGAGAGACGCTAAAGTTACAATACGATCTTAATTATAAACCGTACAAATTAATACGATAAGTATATTAAATTTTGTGTATATGTAACTTTTAAGAAATATATATATTTTAAGAAAATTACTTAAAATATATATATATATTACTTAGAATTATGTTATTTTTCTTTCTCTAATTTTTAAATTGGAACAGATCGCAAAATGATGTATTTAATTAAAGATTTATTTCCTTCAGCATTCATTTCTGAAAGTACAAATGTCATTAGAAAAATAGTCTAGTCAATGTCGCTCTCTATCATATCCATCACATCTGGCATTATAGGGTACGTTTGCGTGAGTCTGGGCAACCTATCGGACGTCTGCGCAAAACATGTAAAAAATGCTTTTCCTCGTACAATTCCAGTCAGTTTTGGTCGACTCGATACTCCTATAGCTACCGAATCTAGCTTGAATGTACATTTTTTTAATTTCCACGTTAATTGTAATTCACGGTAATTAAGTATTTACGGCAGTAGATTAAAACAATATCATACATACATTTTTAAGTCGTAAGCAAACATTCGACCATAATAAAGAATCAACAAGTACACAGACGAACGAGCATGGTTCCGAAAATTAAATCAAGGCGATCTTCTCAAAAGTACTTAATTTTGGATTTACCACTACTGAAGTAAATGATGGAAAAAAAGCCCCAGCTCGATATGTGTTAAAACCTACAAATCTGTAGAACAACATGTGAAAGTTGTTTTTAAAACATGTAAAATCATTTAGCTATGTTGGCAAAGAATTTAAAAAAATATTTTCTGGATGAGGACAGCTTGGTAGCAAGTTACGAGTGGATTAGTGATCTATTTCAAGATACTCCAGAAGGGCTCTCAACTTCCGAAGAAGAAATCTTCATATATTTTACATCCAGTGAAAAATTAAAAGGCAATTTGTAATAAATCGCTCTTTGAATTTGGGGTAGAGGTGGACGAGGAATTATCTGTACTGAAAACAAAAGCACTTCGTATACTATTACCATTTTCAATATCCTACCTTTTCAAACCTGATTTTCTGCAGTGGATGCCTTGAAGACAAAATATAGATCTCAGCTAAATATAGAAAATCAACTCATTAAGTGTCAATTTCTGATATTAAACCTTCCTTTCAAAAACTTTCCTCTACAAGACAAGCCCGTGGAAGTCCTAATAATTATTAAACTTGTTCTTAATTTAGTAATAAGATTGATTGATTAAATATTAACGTCGCACTGTTCAGCTGCACGAGGGCTTTTGACGACGGACCGTGGCCGCGGTAGCCGAGTGGTATAGGTATAGGTATCTGTAAATTAAATCTATGTAGAAGGCCTGGAGTAATAATCATTTTACCGAAGATTCGAGTGCTTAAGATTTCTTCTCTTCGATTCTCTGTCCACTTTGAAATGATATCAATGGTCGGAATATTTCCCAATTTTTCAAAATATTTGCTTGAGTAAAATGTTTCATTGATTTTTGAATTCTATTTCGATATATATTTTTATGAATGTCGTCTGAAGCAATACAGTCAATGTAAACATTGGACTCCGTGACCGATCTTGCGAGATTATCCGCCTGCTCATTCCAAACAATTTTCGAGTGTCCCGGAGTCCAAAGCAGAATTAACTGGTTAACGTAGTTAGATAGCATAAATTTTGTTAGCAAGTCTATGAATTACCTTAATGGATTTGATCGAGAAATTTTGAAGTGCAGAAAGAACCGAAAGACTATCCGATAAAACAAGTAAATTTACATTAGATTCCACCAGATCATCTAAAGCTTGACAAATGGCCAAAGTTTCTGCAGAAAAAATGGAGTTATAATTGTTGATCCTGTAAGCAAATGAAGATTTTTTTGATATACCTGCTATCGATGTAATTTGGTCATTTTTTGAAGCATCAGTAGCTATAATGAAAAACTTCTGAAATTCCCGTTCGACCGTTTCATCAAATAAAACACTTATGGCAGGAATCGGTAGATTTTTATCTTGAAATTTAAACCTATTGGTATAAATTGTACATGGAAGGTCGGAAAAGGTAATTAATCTGGGAATTGAAATAATTTGATCACCACCAATATTTAAATCTTGCAGCACACTAATGATATAATTTTTATCTTCTTCCAAAACATTAAGATTCATTGCCTCTGGGCTGTTGCAATAAAGAGGAGATGAATCACCATTGGATATTTGTGTAATAAAGAACTTGTTTGCCAATCTTCTAATTTTATCTGACAAAATCTCTTTTGACCAGCCAACTTTAGTAGCACAATATTTGGGGTCCATTGAGGGAGACCTAATGCTATTCGGAGGGCTTTTGTTTGGATAACATTAAAGGGTTTTAATTGATTTTCAGACCATTTATTTATTATGTGACAGATATAATAAAAAACACTGCATATGCTGTTATTGACTAAATTAATGAGATCTCTTGATCTCGGCCCATAGTGTTTATATGCCATACCTTTTAGTGCATTGATCCTTTTCAAGGCTTTACTGCTTAGTTGATTTTTAATATATAAATTTTGACAACGTTTAGAAAAAAAAACTCCTAAATATTTAATAGAAGTTTGCCATTGTAGGGGAAATCCAGCCAACAAAATATTAGGAAGAGTATAATTTCTTTTATTTGATAATTCAGCTATTGTACATTTCTCTGGGCTTAAATTTAATTTCCAATATTTACACCACTGGAAAATTCTTTCCAGAGTATTTTGTAGTTTTTTACAAATAATAGCAAGGGATTTATGAGAGCAAAATATAAAAATGTCGTCAGCATAAACCAGGCATTCAACTTCCGATTCTAAGGATTCAAAAATATCATGCATGTAGATAGTATATAAAATAGGAGATAGGACACTGCCTTGGGCTAGGCCTTGCGGAACAAGTTTTTTTGGGAGAAAAATAACCCCTCCATTTTATTTGGAAGGATCGAGATGTGAGAAAATTATGAATCCAATTTGCTATATTTCCTGTTATACCAATTTGTAAACATTTATAAATAAGACCATCCACATAAACAGAGTCTTATGCACTTTTAATGTCTAAACTTATTCCTACAAAAATATTTTTCTGTAATTTTGCATTCATTATTGCTTTATGTACCAGATAAGTAGCACTTCTGCTATCTTTGAAAGGAACGAAACCATAATGTTGGGGATGAAGTTTTCTTTCTTTAGTTAAGTAGTAAGAAATCCTATTAGCCAAAATTCTCTCAAAAGTTTTTGAAAATACAGAAGTCAGAGCTATTGGTCTGTAGGAAGATATCTTAGTTTTATCTTTACAAGGTTTCGGAATCGGGAGAAGGATGGCATGCTTCCAAGAATCTGGAACGATTGCATTATCAAATAATTTTTGGAAATATCTTAAAATTACATCCCGTTGACCCTGATCAAGATTTTTAAAGAAAATTGCTGTAACACAGTGCTTCTCAAACTTTCAATACTGGCGCCCCCCTTTTCAATCACAATTTTTATCGCGCCCCCCTTATACATAATAATTTACTAAATGCAATAATAATGCACTTTTACGATAAAGCAACAATATTTATTATAAACCGTTCAAATTCATGACATAAGTATTAAATTTTGTATTTGTTACTTTTAAGCAAAAAAAAGTTAAGTAATAGGATAATTACTAAGTTATTTTTCCTTTCTCTGATTTTTAAATTGGAACATATTACAAAATGCGGTGGTTGCTTAGAAGACAAAATATAGATATCAACTAAATATAGAAAATGAACTCAGAGGGTCAATTTCTTATCTTAAAACTCCTTTCAAAAAAATTTGCTCTGTAAGACAAGCCCATGGAAGTAGCTAATAATTATTAAACTTGTTCTTAATTTAGTATTAATTAATTAGTCATAAAATACTCTGTGCACCACTCATACATTAAAAGCAGTGTTTCTCAAACTTTCAATACTGGCGACCCAATTTTCAATCATAATTTTTTTGTCTCGCCCCCTGTACAACAATAATGTATTTACTACAATAAAAATGCACTTTGAGAGAGAGACGCTAAAGTTACAATACGATCTTAATTATAAACCGTACAAATTAATACGATAAGTATATTAAATTTTGTGTATATGTAACTTTTAAGAAATATATATATTTTAAGAAAATTACTTAAAATATATATATATATTACTTAGAATTATGTTATTTTTCTTTCTCTAATTTTTAAATTGGAACAGATCGCAAAATGATGTATTTAATTAAAGATTTATTTCCTTCAGCATTCATTTCTGAAAGTACAAATGTCATTAGAAAAATAGTCTAGTCAATGTCGCTCTCTATCATATCCATCACATCTGGCATTATAGGGTACGTTTGCGTGAGTCTGGGCAACCTATCGGACGTCTGCGCAAAACATGTAAAAATGCTTTTCCTCGTACAATTCCAGTCAGTTTTGGTCGACTCGATACTCCTATAGCTACCGAATCTAGCTTGAATGTACATTTTTTAATTTCCACGTTAATTGTAATTCACGGTAATTAAGTATTTACGGCAGTAGATTAAAACAATATCATACATACATTTTTAAGTCGTAAGCAAACATTCGACCATAATAAAGAATCAACAAGTACACAGACGAACGAGCATGGTTCCGAAAATTAAATCAAGGCGATCTTCTCAAAAGTACTTAATTTTGGATTTACCACTACTGAAGTAAATGATGGAAAAAAAGCCCCAGCTCGATATGTGTTAAAACCTACAAATCTGTAGAACAACATGTGAAAGTTGTTTTTAAAACATGTAAAATCATTTAGCTATGTTGGCAAAGAATTTAAAAAAATATTTTCTGGATGAGGACAGCTTGGTAGCAAGTTACGAGTGGATTAGTGATCTATTTCAAGATACTCCAGAAGGGCTCTCAACTTCCGAAGAAGAAATCTTCATATATTTTACATCCAGTGAAAAATTAAAAGGCAATTTGTAATAAATCGCTCTTTGAATTTGGGGTAGAGGTGGATGAGGAATTATCTGTACTGAAAACAAAAGCACTTCGTATACTATTACCATTTTCAATATCCTACCTTTTTCAAACCGGATTTTCTGCAGTGGATGCCTTGAAGACAAAATATAGATCTCAGCTAAATATAGAAAATCAACTCATTAAGTGTCAATTTCTGATATTAAACCTTCCTTTCAAAAACTTTCCTCTACAAGACAAGCCCGTGGAAGTCCCTAATAATTATTAAACTTGTTCTTAATTTAGTAATAAGATTGATTGATTAAATATTAACGTCGCACTGTTCAGCTGCACGAGGGCTTTTGACGACGGACCGTGGCCGCGGTAGCCGAGTGGTTAGGTATCGGACTGTGGCTTGCTTTGTCACAGGTTCAGGCCCGTACCACTAAAGACCCGCCGTGTAGGGCAGCGATGCACGTTAAATCTGTCGAGAGCTGAAACGTCCTCCCGTTGGTGTGGTGTGGTAGTTAGGGAGGAGGGGTGCCAGCTCAGGTGTCGTCCACGTCACTTGACCATGGTTCAAATTACGTGGTCCGTCGCCAAAAGCCCTCGTGTAGCTGAACAGTGCGACGTTAATATTCAATCAATCAATTTGACGACGGACCACGTAATTTTGAACCATTGTCAAGTGACGTGGATGACACCTGAGCTGGCACCCTCTCTCCTAACTACCACACCACACCAACGGGAAAACTCTCAACAGATTTAACGTGCATCGCTGCCCTACACGGCGGGTCTTTAGTGGTACTGGGCTCGAACTCGTGACAAGGCAAGCCACGATCCGATCCCTATACCACTCGGCTACCGCGGCCAAATTCAGTAATAAGAAATTATTTATAAAATACCTTCTTCAGTACTGATACATCAAACGTATACTGGCTGAAACACCGACTCTTCGCACGAGTTCATTTTTTAAAAAATAAAACATTATTCTTGATATAATAGCTGAACTGTAAGGGAAGTAAAACTGTGTGCACGACATTGTATACAAAAATGTAAAATGATTTTTTTAGATAAATGCTATAATTGTAAATAACTGTTTAAAAGAACTGTAATTTTAAACCTCACACAATTAGCATTTAGAATTAATGTTAAATTATGAAAAAGAATATAAAATTCCGATGAAGAATGATTGTGTTACTTTTTAACATTTAAAGCGAGAAGACTTCAAAATGTTTTAACCCGGGAGCAGGCGCGTACTCGATACTAACATTAATGGTAGTGCGGGGGGACTCAGTCACCCCAATCCTTTGTTTAGAATTATTTTTACTGTACACGATACAAATCGGAATTCTAGTGAATATTTTAATTTATAGAAAGTATACTTACCTTCTTTCAAGGACTATTCAATTCTTTGATGATTTGAGAAAAAATCCAATAAAACTGAACCAAAATGATTCAAAAGTACAAGACCATAATAAAGGACGCAAATCAGACACTTTTCAATTATCCTACAGAAATGTTAAACCAATCAATTCTTTTCCAAATATCGCAAAACTCAATTATTTACAATTTCCCTAAGCGAAAAGCAAACGCATAAAAGATGGGAGGGAACTAATATTGATAACAACCATACCATAAGATTGAAGGTCAATCAGATGATTAGCAAACGTACTATGCAGCCTGGCTGAAAAGTGAATCATGACTTCCTTTTCTTTTTCTACAACTAAAATGTACAGTATTTCAATAATAATTACAGTGGTGAATTGTTTATCTTCTTAGAATTTTTCTCAGGGTCTGGGTTTCGTTTTTTCTTTTAACGAGTAATATTTTATGTTAAAACGTAATAACAAAATCTCTCATTGAGGAAATACAGCAAATAAAACAAAATGTTTTTTTCTTTAATTTGGTTTTGGGATCAAAGATAGCTATTTGATGACGGAAAAAAGCCAGATAATAAACATAAATTATGTCAGTGTTGTTGTGTGTATTTTTTTTTATTATGGAAGAAAGCATTTTGTTTTACTTCTCTTTCCGGTTATTTTTTTAAAAAAAAATCTTTAAATTTTTGATACGCTCGCGCCCCCTTGTAGGGTCATCGCGCCCCCCAGGGGGGCGCGCCCCACACTTTGAGAAACACTGCTGTAACATGATCCGCCCCAGGAGTTGTATTTTTTGAATTTTTTATTGCACTATGCAATTCAAGAATATGGAATGGTTTATTAAGAAGGTTATTTTTGTCGTAGAGAAAATCCAAAGGAAGCGGTTCATGATAGGCATTTTTAGATGCCAAATAATCTGCAAACAAATCTGCTTGCAATTGAGGATGGTGGCCGCGGTAGCCGAGTGGTATAGGTATCGGACTGTGGCTTGCTTTGTCACAGGTTCGAGCCCAGTACCACTAAAGACCCGCCGTGTAGGGCAGCGATGCACGTTAAATCTGTCGAGAGCTGAAACGTCCACCCGTTGGTGTGGTAGTTAGGAGAGGGGGGTGCCAGCTCAGGTGTCGTCCACGTCACTTGACCATAGTTCAAAATTACGTGGTCCGTCGCCAAAAGGACTCGTGTAGCTGAAGAGTGCGACGTTAATATTCAATCGATCAATCAATCAATCAAGCAATTGAGGATGAGTGATAAACCTATTATTAAGCTGAAGAATATTAAGTTTTTGATCCGTGTCAGAAACTGTGGAAAATTTTTTCAGAATATTAAAAAACATCTTGGGATTAGAAATATTATTGCATATCTTGTCCCAGTACATTCTTTTGGCATTTTTAATGTAGAATCTAAGCTTGCTCGCATATTGTTTATATCTGATCCATAATTCAGATGAAATTTCTTTAATAGCTCTTTTCCTAAATATTTTTTTAAGCTTATAGAATTTATAACACGTACTATTCCACCATGGTGGGAAGGATCTATTTGAGACTTTAATTTCCCTAATATTATTATCAATGACGTGCGATATCTTATCAGAAAGATTCTCAGAATCAACTTCAGGATTATTAAAAATAAAATGCGTTTGGTTCATAACTGCTTGCGAGTTTACTTTTTTGAAAATTCGTTTATTTGAATTGAGGAGAGAAAGCTCTGTAATATAATTGGACTATGATCACTTTCAAAGGAGCAATCTAAAACATAACTATTGCAGTATCCAGATATGCTTGAAGAACAAACTGTGAGATCTAGCAATGATGTTGCATCTGCTGAACTTCTATAGGTGGGAACAGTCGTGTTAAGAAGAACCAAATTAGAATCAGTAATCCATTCAACGAATTCATCACTATACCTTGAAATGTGATCCGATCCCCACATTGGGTGATGAAGGTTAAAATCACCAAAAATAATCATAGGAGCCATCAGGGATTCGAGAAAAGATTTGATTAATATAATATTAAATCCCCGTGGAGCGTAAATATTTACAATATAAAATGAAATATTTCGAACATGTATTTTAATTGCCAGGATTTCTAATTCTCTGGTTTGTTGAATCTGTATAGGAATCTGTTGTGCAGAAATATTGGAAGGAACAGCAATTAATAAACCACCACCTGATCTGTCTTCTCTATCTTTTCTAAAAATGATTTTATTTGGAAGATTTATATTATCGTGAATTGATAAAAAAGTTTCTTGGAAAACCCAGATATCTGCTTCAGAAAAGGGAGGGATATTTAACCAAATGAATTTATTTTTGAGGCCTCTACAATTCCATTGAATTATATTCATAAAAACTGAAGAAAAAAAAATTAACTAGAACGAACTATCCTCCCTTTGAGGAAAGAAAACCAAACTAATGAAGGCAATAATTAGCCCCCAAAACAAAAACTTGAAGAAAAGAGACATATTTACAAAAACCCATCTTACTTCCGTAATTATCCCCTGTCCATGTTATTGGATGCGTCGCTTTCACTAGAAGCGCGTATTTTACGGATTGAGGATTTAGTACCAACAGCTTTTTTTTTTCCGCAATGGGGAGTGACTCGATTTCCCCATTTCAAAAATCTTGCTAAGGTGAGAAAGTACAGACTCCATTGTTTTCTGAAAAGCTTCCATAATTAAAGTGGTTTGCTTTTCTAATATTGCTTGAAAAGATGTTAACATGTTTTCAAGGTTTTTTTCCAGATAGTCTTGCATATCTAGATTAACTGTATTAGTCTGGATTACTGCAGAATAAGATGTCCTTTTATTGTCCCGGAACCTTCTGCGCGCTTCTCCCAATGTAAGATGTTGCTCACATTTCAATTCTAATATCTTTTTTCTTTTATATATTCGGGGCAATTTAATGAGTTAGCTGGGTGGTCACCTTTGCAATTTATGCATCTTGAGTTATTAGAGCATTGTCCAGAATGTGGATCACCACAGTTGATACATATTGCAGTTTTTTGGCAAAATCTAGTAGAATGAAGAAAACTAAAACATGTTGTACATTGTCTGGGTTTATCGATAAAATTTTGAATTCGATGATTGATGAACCACAGTTTCTGGTAGAGTTGTCCCGAGTATTGTAATTAATACTGGTGAGAATTGTTGCTGTGAACCAGTTTTAATAAATCTTCTCATCTCTATTATTTCAAAATTATTAGTTTCTTGTAGCTCTTTTGCTATCTCATTCAGAGATATATCAAGTGGTATTTCATAAATAAGGAATCTTGACGTGATTCCCTCCCAAAGAATATTCGTTTTAACAGACACATTTGAAATTTTCTCAAGAGAGAGTATTTGTGCTGCACATACTGGGTCTAGCGTAGAGAATCTTATCTTTCCATTACGAGTAAAAGACATACTTTTTATGTTTTCATGACGAGCAATTTTTTTTCTTTATCTCTGCATTTAAAAGCTGTGGGTTGGACTCTGGAATCTGAGAGGATCCTTGACTATTTTCAACTAAAATATTGATTTCGGATATAATTCTTTGTCCAGCTCGTAGAATAATTTCCGCGTCCCTCAGAGATCTGAAAAATTTCGAAAATCCTGTTTCCATTGTTAAACTATTATCGATTAAGGGTTGTTCAACATCAGAGACGATGAATCTAGAGCGACTCAGCTTGAGTCTTTTTCAAATCAAAAAACCAGAGAATAATAGAAATTGGAAAATTACCAAAAAACAGAACCAAAAGTAGGAAAAAAATCCCTCTTGCTCTGAAAAGGGAACCAAAAATAAAAAAAGAATGATACAACCTGTTAAGACTTGAGGAAATGAATACACCACCTTCAACCTTTCAACCGACCACCTTCCTCCGATCCTAAATTCGAATCCACCTCGAAATGGCCATGAAACGGAGCGGAAAAAAAAACTACACTTTCACTTTCCCTTCCTAACGTCGAATACAGGCTACGTGATGCTTCACGTTCTACATCGGGAATAATAATGGCGTCCTCTTAATAGATTACATAATATAAACAAATAGGTTTAATACATGTGGCGCCATCTATTAAGAAGTTACAACTAATATCTAACAGGTACAAGCAGAAAATTTTGGAATAGAGATCAATTGTTTGAAAGAGAACAAAAATTTACCGAAAGATTCGAAAATCAGAGAGCAAAATTCATTTCTGAATGAAAGGGGTGTTGTACGGATAAGTGGAAGATTGCATCAGTCAACACTGAGCAATCATGAAAAACATCCAATTTTGATTCCAGAAAAGATCAGATTTACAGAACTCCTGGTAAAAGATGCTACACTCAAGTGTTGCAGATACTTTAATTCAAGTTCGTGAGAAGTACTGGGTACCAAAAGGAAGGCAAATAATCAAGTCAATCATTAGGAAGTGCTTTGTTTGTAAAAAATTCAATTCCCGTCCAGGTACACAGATTATGGCTCCTCTTCCAAGAGAAAGAATAGAACAATCTCCACCGTTTGCTGCAACCGGACTGGATTTCGCCGGACAAATACATGTCAAAAACTCAAGGGAAAAGTTTTACATACTACTTTGCACATGTGCTGTAACTACAGCATTCCACCTCGAATTAGTTACTAGTTTGACCACGGAAGCATTTCTACTAGCATTTCGTAGATTTATTTCGAGAAGAGGACTTAGTACCGTGTTATCTATTCGGACAATGCTAAAACATTTAAGAGAGCAGAAATTCTAACTCTATTTGGAATTTTAAGTGCATCTAACTTGAATTTATTATTATTTGTTTTTTATTTCATTTATTTGAAATTGTTGTATTCAATTTCAGCTTTTAGAAATTTACTATTTGTTGCTTTAACTTTAAATTCATTATAATTGAAATTTATTTGCTATTTAAATTTTCTTCCTATGATTTAACATAGTTTAATGGATATTATGAATTTGTTATTTATGTATGAATATTGTATGTTGTAATCATAATAAGTGAATTTCTGAAATATTAACATTTACATTTAGCATAATATAAGTAACAATATTAATTTGGTGTAATGTGATGTCTTCTATGTGTTTCGTCCAATAAACAAAATTAACTAAAGATGGACTTGGACTACTAATTACTGGAAACATAAAATAATTGGATTCGATAGCCTAACTGACCCATGGAAATTAGGATTTAAGGAAAACAACATCAAGAATTAACATTTTTGCTTATATTAGTGATGGAAGACTATGGAAAAACATCAGTGATCTTTAATTTTTATTTATGCTAAGTAAAAAGTACATAAAATCGAATAAGGAAATTAACATAGTAATATAACTGATTACAATATAGTTGCTAATACATTTGAAAAGTGATATAATTCCTTTCCATTGGCACATAATAGATAAACAAAATTATAATTACACAAACATACTTATGGCTGAAATGTGCTTTTAACACAAATAAAATCACCTTCAATTATAAACAAATTTCAAGGTATAAATTTTGTAGAAATCTTAATATATATAAACTGTGAACCACACAATATCAATTACAGGTAATTCTTTTTAGTTTTGATAAAAATGTTTTTATCACTCATTGATAAATTAAAATACTCATGAAATTTCAAATGATATACAAATTTTATAAGTGTAAATTTAGTTGAAAAAGTAATGTAAAAGCTGTAGGCCACAAAACAGAGCATTACACAACAAGTTACAGTAAAAAAAGCTTCTTACTGATCACTTTAGTATCGTGTCAACTTAAAATAAACCGTGTGTAATCCGTCTCTTTTGAAATTGCTTCATTGCACTCAATCCTGTATTTGCAACAATTTCATTTAATAAAAATATTTTAACCATGAATATATATTATATCAATGAAAAACAACATTTGTCATTTAGAAAGATGCATATATATTACTTCCTTATTGCAATGATCTTGATTATATGAAAACACAATATTGAAGAGATAATTTATGGTTATACATGATTTAAACAATCCACAGTGCCAGTGGTTCAGACTTTTTCGACTCGCAGAACCCTTAGAGCTGAAAGATTTATTTCGGGGAATCCCATTTCACACTTACAAGAATTTATCTTTAAGTAATATTTAAAGTAGATCACACAACATGCTATAAGTCTTCTTTATGTAAATTCAATTTAAAAAAATGTGTATTTGTTCAGAAAGTTTTTACTCTCTCTCTCTCTCTGGTAATTAATATAATTTATACTCAGTAATAATATTAATATGTGATCCTAGTGTCGCCCACCTATGCATTATATTTATTAACTGGGATATGTGCTTCGATTTTTTTACACAAATTTTTGAAGTCAGGATCTATTTAAATTACCTGCAGTTCCATTTCCTAGCCTACATTTAATTTTTTTTGTAGTCACTCATGTAGAGAAATATTTTTTACTTTATATTGTTTTGGTGGAATTAAAATGTTTATAGCTGCATGAGAGCTCCTGTGTATTTTACAAGAAATGGCAATCTAAAATTTAGGAGTTATTCTTGCTTAAATTAAGATTTTAACTTTGAATCTGTAATTATGTCGATAAGTAATTCCCTCTCCTTCATTATTGGCATTTTTTCCTTAAATGAAAACAGATGTATTTTCTGTTAGAAAACTTTAGTTTTGGAAAAAACACTGTACTAATGAGTATAAAATTATTTTGCGGAACCTGGGATAGTAAACAATAGAATATTCATGAACTTAGTAGGTAGTACATATAAAGAAAAAAGTTGTAATATTCTTTTATTATAATAAAGGTTAAAAAAAAGTATTGCAAAATAAAGTAATACATAAATAAAATTTTTCAGTTTCAATGACTAGGGTGACATTTTGATACTTGTGGTTATACAAGCTTTATAGAGAGTGTGAATTCATTTTGCATACACATTTATAATTTTACTCAGATTTTTTTTTTTTTTTTTTTTTTTTTTTTTTTGACTTATGGAATCCCAGGGTACCATGAAACACAGTTTGAAGACCACTGCTCAGTACTTAAGTATTAGCATTACTGCAGCAAAATTGGCCTCACATGAATCACATCATATATATATAAAAAAAAAATTATTATAACGTGTTTCATACGGAAAAAAAAACAATCAGATTTTGGTAGAAAATAGCAGGATTCATGTGGTGCCATTTTGGCTGAATTGATGCTAATATGTAAGAATCCAATCCTCATACATTTTTGGCAATGAAATTTAGAATTTATTTAGTCTTCATCTTAAAATTTACAAAACAAATTTACTAATTTAATACATTTTGTTTAATAGCTGAAATTATATCTTTTGGAATATAATAAATTTGGATAGGAAAATTTAGTAATAATTAATAAGCAATGTAATTTTTTCAGAAGAATTTTACTTTTTCTATGAATGCATGTAAATGGCAAGAATATATTGGTTATATTGAATACTGATTTTATGTGATTCAGTATTATTTATTTAGTTTATCTTATGCTAAAAATGATATACATAATATAATTGGGTCATAAAAATTATTCTATACAAATCATTATGATAAGGAAATATATAAAATATGTGTTTATGCATACAGTTCAATCAAGGCAAACTTTTACATGTGCTGTATACAGTTTTGATTAAATGTTATTGTTTAGTGTTATTTTATATTTATTGGTGTAACAGTATATTTAAAGAATGATGAGAGGGAGGGGGGGAGAGGAGCTACATAACCCCAGCACATAGACTTTATTTTTTTTTAAATTTCAAACCCATTGTCCCCCAACAAAACAGTATGTACTATTGGCAACATTTATAAGCCCATTTTCTTGAGTCAGTTAGTATAATATGTTACAAAGAGAGAGAGGACTAATACCTTTTTTAACATCATTACTCATACATATTTTTTTTTGTTTAATAACAATATTTAAGTGTCTCAGCTTATTCTTTACAAAGTAAGTAACAAAACTATGTAGTATATTATTTCAGTTCTGGATATTATAATTTTGAATAAAATGGACAACATCCAAACCTAAAATTGTATTTTCCTACCTTCTTTGTTGCAAAAAGTTTGGTTTCATTCAGAGGCATAGCTACTGCCACATCAATGATACAGGGCCCTAAACATGTATAACTACAGTCCTAATAGCAGGCTCTCATATTCAAAAAAGGGCCTGAAGGAATTTTGATACAGAACCCACTCAAAACTAGCTACACCATTGATTTCATTTAACATATAGCCCCTCATTATTCCTAATGACATGTCTTTTAGCAGAGACAAATTGGTACCTCCAATGAAATAATCAGATTCAAAGCTTATGACTACTTTGCAATTGCGGCCTCTTTCGGTAAAAGTGAGATTTTAGTACATTGTTGTTACTATCATTTTGACTAAATTTCTGCCAATTTTTATGTTTGATAATGAGTGCTAGCATGCTAATGGCAAAATAACAAAACTGATTTGATATTGGTACACTACTCCCTTTTGACATGATTTTGAAATCATGGCCAATCTAAAGTTATTATACTGTGATGTTATCACTCTAAATAGGCATAATTTTAAATCTTTTCAGCAGAAAAACCCATTGCATACCAATTTCAAATTAATACCCAAATATTCATTTATGTCCCACTTTTTAAAGACTTAAAATAAACTATTACAAAAGAAATTTTGGTACTTGTGTATTATCACAAAAATCGCTAACATTCAAGATAACTTGCCAAGTTGACATCTCCAATTTTGCATGCATCATACGCACTGACTTGGCAATCATGTGTTTCATTTTATATAATGTCACCAATAGGTTGCGATAATACATAAGTACCAAAATATTTATTAAACTGCAAATTCTTATACAATATCAGTAATCTAACTTTCCACTTACATCCTTAGAAAGGTAAATAAATTTTCATTTACCATACAAGACTAGAAGAAAATCTTAAGAAATCTGGCACATTTTAATGTACAAAGTAAATAGAGTAGCATTTTGTGATATGAAAATTAAGTGAAAAAATAGAATTGAATAATTTGGCAAGTGATTAATTCAGAGAACAGGGAATTTTCAAAATTATTATAGACTTAATTCAAAACAGGCTCTACATGATCAACTCCATCAACTACACTTACTTGCGATACAGTCTTATCTGAAGTTGCATCATCTCCTAATGATAAACTACTATTTAACAAATCATCTAAACCTGCAGAAAAGTCCTCTTCCAGATCTTCCTCAATACTCTCATCTGAATTTATTTGTCGTTCACTTGATTCTTCATTTGACTCAGGATCGGGGTCTTTTTTAGAAGTATCTTCCTCCTTGATTTCTTTTTTTATATCTTTATTATCAGATATTTCTTGAATTATATGTGATTTTGCAGTATCCAAACTAGGCAAACTTTTTGGTAATTCTGCAGAACTATAGCTCCATTCTTTACTTTTCCCTGTTAAAGAAGGCAAGTTTTTAAGAGAAGATAAGGTGTTCTTTTCAGTTCCTAGTAAGTTGTTACCATTCGACTTATTCAGTGTGCTGTCCTTAAAACTGTTTGTACTAAATGAATTTTCATTAGGCAGATCGAAAAAGCTATGTTTTTCTGATGGCAAGGGAACATCAAAAAATGGATCATCATCAAGATTTGAAGAACTTGGATTTTCTTTGAATATGCTATGTGATTTATCATTTGTTATAATACTAGATATCTTTGGTTTCTCTTTATCATGTATTTCAGCATTCATTGATTCATTTCTTAATCTTTCCATTAAGCTTGGATTTGTTTTTCTCATATTATCAGCAACAGGTGATCTTTGCTTTAATATATCATTTTCTTTAATTTCTTTATCCTTAGAGACATCAACATTTATAGATGAAAAAGTTAAACCAGAAGTACTATCTTTTAAACTTACATTTTCATAGTTACTTTTGCTCTTTGTAGATAGGTTTTCCAAAACAGTTTCTAATGGTTTATGAGCACTACTTTCAGAATTGTAAGATTTCTCAGAGGTTAATAGAAAACTTACTTTCTCTGGTTCTGATGAGATTTTTGTTTTCAAAAGAGTGGAAATAAGTGGTCCATCAATTTCAGAAGTTTTCAAATTTAATTTATTGCAAAGCTCTGACCGATTTAAGCAAGGTGAGGTACAAGCTATTTCAGGATCAAAAACAGAAAGGGTAAAATTAAGATTAAAATATTCTAAAAATTCTCTTACGATAGAAACTGCTAGTTTTCCGTCACTGGTACCTATGAAGTCATCAAAGCTTTTATTAAATAACGGAATTTTCGATCGTAAGCTGCCATCTTCTTCAAACGCTAGAAATACTCCAGCACGAAGCTCAGCTTTAATTTTGTTTAAAAACCCGCTTGTTTCTAAATTTTGAACAATCAGGTCACGTAACTCTGTTTCACCTTCAGCATACATTTCAACGAACAAAAATTTGCGATTTTTTATTTAAAAAATAGTTGTAGAAGAAATAAAACGTACACGAAACCAAGTTTTTAAACTTGCCTAACAGCCATTTGTTTATATTTATATAGGAATTTAAAAGTCGCTTCAATTCAGTTCTATTGTTTCAAGGTCAAAAATCTCACCAAATGAAATATATGAGTTAATGTTTATCTAGTTTAGCTAAGGAAGTAACTAATTATGAAATATATAGGTGAAATATGGTATCAAATGAATTTCTCATTTTTGTATTGAAACTTACAAGCCATATTTGATTTTAAAAAGTACCGAAAGTGATAACCAATGATGAACTCCAAAACTTTTATAGCTTTCTATTGGTTGCTAGAATTGTCAGTTTTTGTGTCCCGTTTATAATCATAAAATATTATTATGTACGTGTCTCCGCTGGTTTCGTTGCGTGCGAAAGATATTTACATATATTAATATTTTCACGCCTTTTATAACAATAATAATAGTATCATGATTGTAAGTTTTTTTTACGTTTTTTTAGCATTATAAATATGAATATCTTTTATCTGCGGACAAATCGGCAGGTCATATACATGAACCTTTTAAACGTGTCGCCTTTAACTTCATATTTAGAAATACTTCTTCCATTGAATGAATGAATGTTATAAGAGATCAAATTATTCGCCTGTGCACTCTTTAATAATTCCTTTCTTGAAAATTTTATATTATTCGATGAATGTGATGTATATCTCTATTTAATTTAAATATAATAGTATGAAACAGAGAATTTATTTGATGATAACATCTAGGATGTAGTTTAAAATAGCGTGTAAAGTAATTTATTCAATGTTAACATGTAGGATGCAGTTTAAATAACTTACTGGTTTCGAATCGAATATCATAATAATAAATTATATGTTTTCATATTAATTGCTTATATAATATGTGAAATCATTTTTTTAATGCTACTTTGAAGTAAAACAAATTATTAATGAATGTTAAATTTTCTTTCTTTTGGGAAAATATGAAAAAAATTCCAAGAACTGTTGATTTTTTTTTCAAATGTCAAAACTGGGTAAAGAAATTAGGACCTATATGACATGCCTCTTTATGACATGTTCCTGTTATGCCTCCAGCAAATACCAACTGAAATGTTTAAACTTTTTTATATTTTCTTGAAAATAATTTAAATATTTTTCCAATACTCCTTTCTTAGATGTATGAGTAATAATTTTGTTAAGTAACCATTGATTTTAATTTAATTTTTCATATGAATTAGAGGAATTGAATAAAATTCAATCTGGTGATAGAATTTTTTTAGCTCCTTTCGTAAATTGAAAGTTTTCCACAACAAATCTAGTTTAAAATTGGTTATTTAATCAGAAATTAAAAAACATTTTTAGCATGTATATAGAATTTATATATGCAGTAGAACGTGATTTATCAGAATCAATTGGGACCGGACACCGTTCAGATACGTGATTGTTTGGACAACTGAATGCGATCCATGCAGTATATGAAACCGGACACTATACGAATATTGAAAATAATCACATGCGGGAAACATGCTTGACGAAAAAGCTAAATAGGTGCAAAATGTTGCAATTTTACCTTTACTGTTGAGCATTGCACTGTTTAAAAACGTATTCATACACAGTACATGTAGTTGACAAAAAAAAATCCTGTCAGGATATTTGACGCTCAGGATAATAAACATTCAGATAAACAATGTTCTACTGTAATATTAAAAGAAATTTATTCTCCAAGATGGATAAGAAAAATCCCCATAAGTTTCCTACTGACAATTTATAAAAAGAATGTTTCTAAAGTATTGTCTTTTTGAATTGAATGATCAAATTAAACTATTTATTTTTAAGACAATATTAAATTAAAATCCAGTTATTAAATCTAATAAAATCTTATCTTCTAGAATTTTTCAGTTGGTTGTGCTGAAAATATTCATTATTTTTTTATAGTTGTATGATTATGCATATACATTTCAAAATTCTGCAGTTTTAATCTTCTGGAAATAAAAATACAGATAAATTGGGTATGTATGCTTATGTATTGATAAATTAAAACTCTAACATGGACAAAGAAAATATAGTGATCTGGTTTATTCTTTAAGCTGGTTTCTGGTTTATTCTTAAGTTTTCAGCGACAAAAAAAATTAACCTATTCTACAATTAGTGCCCCTAGTTCAAAATTTATTTTCTATTTTGATTTTAAATAATAAAGGCATATGTCACTTTTGGAACTTATTCCATTGTCTTCTATTAATTTAGGATGAATAACTTACTAAAAGTTGTTTATTAACTTTTTTGATTATTTGAATATGTCTCAAATGTTTGAAACAATTAAAACTTATAATTTATACAATAAGTAATATGGAAAAGGATTGTACCAAAATTTTAGTCAAAGAAAATATTAAACCAAAATATTTTTAAATTTAGATTAGAAAATATTTATAAATTCTTCTATAACTGTGTTAAAACTAAAAATTCTGTTATTTTGTTTTCTTTTGCCATGACCTTGAAAAAGAAGGAAGTGGTGTGTTTTTTACTTTTTGACTGAGAAGGTACCACCTGTTGCAACTGTAATGAGTAACCTCAATTTACCTATCAGTTTGTCTGCAAGTGGCATGTAATTTACGGAGTTCCTGTCCCAAAATCGGGACGTACCTCCGAATTAATGAAAATGACATAGAGAAATAAAAGAGAATGAAATAATTTAGATGGGCAGGACATACCTGCTGAAAAACAGTAGCGGACGAAGTCCGCTCACTGATGGAAGAAATGCCCTGCTTGCTGCGTTTTGATTGGTCGAGACCAATCACCGCAGAAAGTGGGCGTGGAAAAGGATTGGGTCGACCCGAAAATAAATGACCCGAAATAAGGAGATCTTGCAATTAAATAAAATTTCAAGATCCCAGAGCAAAATAAAAAAGGGGAGAACAAATTTTGAAAAAATTTAATGAACCAACTTGCACATTGCCATAAAATAATATCAGTTTGTCTGGAGAAACATGCATTATTTGAAATATTTTGAGCACTTTGTGTGTCAATCAAAGGAAAAATAATTATTAAAATAACTTTATATATAAATTGTATTATTTTTTTTATTTGAATATTTCTGTTCATGTTACAGTTTACTACATGTATTGAAAATGGAAGAAAAATAATTGCACAAGTGTAAAGTGTCCAACAAAAGGTAATTCAAAGTTTTTTCACTTTTGTCTTAGTATGTTTGTTAATTTTCAAAAATTACAAAACTCAATGATTTTTCAATATCTGTTCAGGTATCTTATTTGTTTTGTTTAGTCACTTTACCTTTTTCAATTCATATACTCTTAGTTCACTCTCTCCCTATATATAAATAAATATATCTCGTTCAAATTTTCAATCAGTAATAAAATATAATTTTTATTCATCCATTCAAGTTCAAATATATTTTTTTAAACTTGTAGTGTATGACACTTGATGTTAATACAGTTTTTTAAAAATATTAATTCATTAATTAAATTAAAAATGAATAAGTAGAAAAAGCAAAGAAAAATATAACAACCCATATATAGAAAGGAAACCAACAGCATATATAGAAAGGAAAATTGTTCATTGTAGCACAATGGATAGCACGCTGGACTTCTAATCCAAATGCCATAGGTTTGAATCCTACCTGGGATGGCCTAATTTCTGAGAATGTGATTTCTTTTTTATAGAATAATTAAATTTAATCAATAGTAACATTAAAAAAATAGTCCAACACCCTATATAGAAAGGAAAATTGGAAGGAAAATCGCTTTCTATTTTGTCACTTAATATTGTGATTCTGTCATATGTATATACATATTTCTATTAATTGTAACTATTTAATAAAATGCAACTAAAATGAAATTTTTCATTGTTGACCTAAGTAGGAATTGATTTAAAAAAAAATTATATTCCTTGTTTTGTATTCATTCACGTGTATTTTTAACAAAACATTTTTGAATTAATATTAATTTCATTTTCTTTTCACAATAATGTCTTTTTTTATGTCATCAAATGCAATAGGATTAAAATCAAAGTGAAAAAAAATTACAATTTTCTTCTTTTAATGCAGTTTTTGTTAAAAATACGAGAGCCTTAACCAAACTTGGAGCACATTTTCCGATAGTAAAATTTCTCATTTTCACAAAAAATTGCAACATTTAAACTCATGTTTTCAAAATGCAACATTTTTAAAATTTCAAAATATTGCATAACTAATTAATTTTTCTTTTTTAATGTGTAAAGGGATTGCTTATTTAGCATTAAAGTATTGGTCAACAAATCTAAGACACATTTTGATACTTATGTATTAGAGTCACCACATCCAAATTTGCACCACACGAATCATCCCATGATATCAAAACAACATAAAGACTTATTCGTTTTATTTGGAAAAAAAAATGATCAGTCAGATATTGTGGAAAATGGCATAATACAGGTGGCACAAATTTGGCTGCGGTGATGTTATTTTGTATCAGAAAAAATGGATCTACTCATAAAGACAATAAAATGATAACGTATGCTGCTGTCTATTGGATTATAAAGTCAGAATATAATATTAATATTGGTGTACTTTCATATCTGAAAAAATATTCCCAATTCCAGTCCTATTCTGTGACATTACATAGATTTTTTATATATATGGAAAGAAGATAATTTCTAATTTTCTTACTTGCATTTTGGGCTTATTTTAATCTTACTTTGGCAAACTGCTTTTCTTGTTCTCCAAATCTATAACATATACCCTCTTTTTTTCTGGGAGGGGGAGGGGAGGATGGTTATGCACTATTTGCAACAGTTTACATTAAGCATTTTTAATTTTATTTTCAGCAAAAACTGTTGTTCTTTGCATAAGAAAAATTCATATTATGTTAGAGGGACTTATTTTGCAAGTTTTTTTAATTGTTGAAGAAAGTTCTACAATTTTTAATGAAACAAAATGACCTCTATTCATTTTTTGTACTTTTGCCTTTTTTAACTCCAGGATAATAAGCAATTTATTTTTTTTAGAAATTATATAATTGATAATATTTGTATTATATATATGTAGAATTGAGCTCGAGTGTTGATTAATGTCCTTTTCTATGCATGTCATTAAAAAGAATGCCACTTAATTATTATGATAACATTTCTGTTTCCTGTTTCTCAATAAAAGTGATAGAGAAGTTATTTCCTTTGTAGGTTTACTTCTCATGTAGATATGTAAGTATTAAGCTTTCACTAAATTCTTTTTTATTAAACCTGGAACTTAATTCTGTTAAGGAATATATTAATGTATAATTTTAAAAAGAACAACTGAAAATATATTGATTTTTTTTAATGGAGATCTTTGGTGTATCATAAATTGGTGAAAATATCTTTTTTTTTAAAAATAAATTGCTAAATGTTTACAAAGCTGTTTATTTTAATGAGTTGTGAGATTCGAAAATTTAACCTGTGCAATTTTTTGTCTCTTATCGGTGCTTTTAAAAGTTTGTACTTTTTCTTTTGTAAAATTAAATTCAGCTTTCCAATTAAAATTTGAGTGAAATAGGAGCAAGAATGATATTATTCATTGAACATTTTTTTTTAAAGTTCTATGATTTTTTTTAAAGGGATTTACTATGCTGACCTTTATTTAAAATCAAACTGCTGAAAAACTGTTAAATATTTAACAGTGGATGACTATTGGCTTGCATTTTGCAAATGGAAGATGTTTAACCCAGAACATACTTTCTGGACAGTTGTAAATTGCTTTCATTTTGTATGTTCTAATAATGTTGGGGAATTTGCCCTAACATAAGTGGGAATTAGCCTTGTAAGTAACTTTTCAAAAGAGGAGAGGAAACTGTGCATTCAGGCAAAAAATATACCTCACTTTAGGTTTGTTAGCATTAGGATGATCAAAACTCCAAAAAAGTCAAATTTATAATTTTTTCCCACATACATAAAACAAAAAAGAAATTTAACATTGAAGAATAGTAGTATGCTTTTGTTAAATTCTGATATATGTTATACACTGGGCAAAAAGTTGTAGGAAAATTGAATTTCTGAAATTTGTTGGAAAGAGAAGAATAAATACATAATTAATATGATTAGCATATCTTAAAAATTTTTCATTGTTCACATTCCAACTACATTGAGTTTAAGTGATGAAATTAATTGTAATATTATTATAGTTATCTATATATATAAAGGAGAAAAGTGACTCACTCACTAACTAACTGACTGACTGACTGACTGACTAATCACGATATCACCGGAACTATTAAACCTACAGACTTGAAATTTGGTAGGTAGGTTCCCTTCATAGAGTAGACGTCAGCTAAGAACGGATTTTGCAAAGTTCGAACCCCAAGGGGCGTTACGGGGTTTAAGGGGCGTTATAGATAATTATTTCCATTACTAAACTATTCAATGTACAGTTTCACAGATTTCTTTCATAAAGTAGAGATTCCCTACATAATGATTTTTACAAAAATCGACCTCCAAGGGGCATTGAGGGCGCTTAAGGGGCGTTATAGATAATTATTTCCATTTTTAAACTATTAGATGTACAGTCTTGAAATTTGGTAAGCGGATTCCTTTCATACAGTACAGATCCACTGCAAAATGGGTTTTGTGAAAATCGACCCCAAGTGGCGTTGTGGAGAATTAAGGGGCGTTATATATAGGCAATTAACTCCTTTTTTAAACTATTTGACGTAAAATCTTGAAATTGAGTAAGCAGATTCCATTCACTGAGTAGAGATATGCCGTAAGATGGGTTTTGTGAATATTGTTTCCTAAGTGGCTTAAGGGGCATTATAGATAATTATTTCCATTTTTAAACTATTAGACGTACAGTCTTAAAATTTGGTAAGCGAATTCCTTTCATGGTGTAGAGATCCGCTACAAAATAGTTTTGGGGAAATTTGATCCCCAAGGGTCACTGAGGGGGATTAAGGGGCATAATAAATAAATATTTCCGCTTTTCAACTAATAGAAACACCTGCTTGAAAATTAGAAGGTATGTTCCGTTCATGGAATAAATTTCCTTTTACAAAGATTTTTGCGAAAACGGACCCCCAAAGGAGTGGGGTTGCGAGGGATTAAGGCGTGTTATAGAAAAATTCCTGTTTTTGAATTTAACTCATTTACTTGAAATTTGTTGAGCACTTTTCATTAGTTGAATAGAGTTCCACTAAGAATGGATTTTACGGAAATCAACTCCAGGGGGAAGCGGGGAGAGTTATTGGAGCGTATTGATAGACAAAATTCCCGTTTTTGAACTGCTGACTACAATAATAAAATTTGGTTTGCATGCTTCTTTTGTTGAATTGGAATCCGCTAAGAGTGCTCTCAACGAAGTATTGATGATAAAAATTCCGTTTTTGCTCTGTTAGATTTACACTTGAAATTTAGCACGCATGTTTATTTTATGGAGTAGAAATCCACTGAAAGTTGCTTTGGGGGAAATCCACTTGATTATTAGGTTAAGTGAGAGAAAAAATCTTTCTCCTTCTATTTTACATATAAATAAAAATCAGATATTATAATTTATGTTCTTTTTATATCAAGGGGCGAGAGTGTAACAGCTATAAATATTTTTTTCAATACAATCGAATTCTTAATGCTAGATATCAATAATTAATATATATGTAAACAGTATACATATATACAACATCGTAAAATACCCAGTGAAGCGGGTGGGTAACGGCTAGTTTAGTATATATGTATTTGTCTAGTCAAATATCAGTATAGCAAAACCTTTTTCTTAAAATTTGGCTTCATAACTTCACATACATTTACTCTCATACACTGTTTAAAAAATAATTTGGCAAGGGTTCTCTTCTCCCCCTATGTTTCTTTTTTATAATTAAGAATGTAATAAAACATAAAAGAGTATATTGGAATTATCCATTAAAATGTATTAGTATTTTTATATGAAATCTAAGCTTATTGCTTGTAAAATTCATTAATGTGTAAATACATTTCTGAAAATTTTGAAAAAGTTAATTTTTAATGTTAATATTGTAAAATATTTTTATTTTATTTAATGATTTTTTTAGATGCAACAAACTTAAGTTTTTAAATCCCAAAGGTATGGGAAAACCAGATATACCTACTTTTTCCACTTTTGAATGTCGCAGTGTCTTAGATTCCATTCAAAATGAGTTTGATCAACTACAAAAAGAGGATTGCAGTTTAAGGTTAGTTACAATTTTTATTTATAAATACTAAATGAAAAGTACTTGTTGATTATCTGCAAATAAGCATCCTTGCTCAATGAAATAAATAAAAATAAAGAATACATCATATCCACATCTGCTTTATCCTTTTCTGTCTTATGCAATACATGGTGGTATGTTCTGTATTGATAATGAGAAATTATTTCTTGTGTTACAATTTATATTGTTTTTCCCTCCCATGATTAAATGGGTCATTTTTATCCTTGCCCATAAAAAATGTGTATCAATTTATACTGATAAAGAGTTAATTTAATTTTATGACTGGAACTTAATTAAAACATTTATGGGTGGATATTTATGAAAAAGCAGATTTCACTTACTGAAAATTGTCTTATTTTTGCAGAATACTTTTGAAATATATTTTGTGTTACTGTACCAATTATGTGTTAAAAAATTTATGATAATTAGTACACAGATATATGTATTTGGATTTTAGCAAACTACAGCAAGATTTGACTGACCTGTTAGCCCAACGCAATATTCTTACAAAACGTAAAGGGTTCAATGAAAGGTATTGCGTTCTTTGTTGTTCAGGATTCAATCTACTGTTCAAAAGGAAGCTATCATGCCAAAATTGTAATTTCTTAGTGTGTAGATCTTGTTCATCTTGGAATTATTCCACTAATCAGTGGCTCTGCAAAGTATGTGAGAAGCAAAAGTAAGTTTATTAGAATATTTGGTTGTGATCTGGAAATTGAGTGTAAAGTAACTTATTGAGAAAACACTGTCTTTATTCATAGTCAGTTTTACAATCACTCTCGCCATTCAAATTACATAATTTTATCTAGCTTTTAAAACTAAACTTTTTTTCTAACTTTTTTCCTTGTAAAAACTTATCAAGAATAGTTTTCATTAGAATTTTCAAACAGTGATGATAATTCATGAAGAAAGAAAGATGTTGCAATAATACAGTGATTTTAAATCATTAATCATGTAAAACTTTGAGGAAGAAAATGAAAGTGTATTTGTTATTTGTGTTAAATAGGTATACTTTTGTAGCTGTATAAACTCCTTTACATGAATTTAAGTATAGGTTATGAGAAGTTATATATATACATTAATGAAAAATTGAAATTCTTAAACCTAATGAAATAAATTAAGAATTTATTATTCCAGAATACAATAAGTTCTAGTTGTAACAAAGAGGGTTGTGTATTATATCATTGACCAATTTCACCTAATTAAAAGACATCGTCAATTACTATTGTTACATAAATTGAGGTTTGAGGATTTCATATTATCAGTCTTAAAGAGTAAGACAGTTCTTCTGGAGCAATAAAAATTTATTGTCGAAAAATAATCCTTCAAAATGCAGGATACAACAGTCAAATTTACAAAATCTCAGAAGGTTTTCACACCTTCTGCAGCACTTAGACACAGCTATCAGTGTCTATAAATACAAATATGTGATGTATTCGCAAGCAAATGCTCAATTGAAGCAACTTTTCAACAGCTCAAGACAATACTGACACTTCAACTACCAAAACAATACTAGGTTTCAGCAAGCAACTCCCTGTTTACAGCATGCATAGATTTGTCTCAAAAAATCTGTTTACACCATAGATTGTGATAATAGTAGATTTCTCCAGTAATTTTCAGAAGCATCCATATAGTTGCCAACTTGGCTCTATTGCCGTTTTCATTGAATTGTCATTGTAAAATATGGTACAGCCTTGCTTGCGATTATTAAATTTTAGCATAAAATAAATACAACAGAGAGTAATATTAATGTATTACTCATCCAGATATAAATTATTTACTCTATTTTAAGCATTCATTATCCAAAGTTCATAACACTATTATATGCAAGACAAGATTGTACTTTTACATGCACAAAAACAGTTTGCCTCTATTGGTTACATATTGCAGCATTTGGTAATGTCTTTTGATTTGACACACATTGGTTAACAGTATAATATGTAAGTACCAAAAAGAGCAAATCAAGTGTAAAAAGACTATATGATTTGAAAGTTATTAGGTCTCAACTGAAAGGTAAAATATATTTTAAATTGTCAACCTTTTATCTCAATCCCTCCTCCCCTGTGATACAAGGCAGAAAAACACTAACTACTGAAAATGAATTAAATTATCTAAACATATATGAAATAAAAAGGATAGCAATTCTTGATGCATTGAAAAATTACATTTAAGAAACGATGTATATTGAACGATGCATATTAATTATAATAAATTAAAATATTTCTATTATTTCTTATTCTATTCAAACTTTTAAGCCTTTAGAGATGACATTTGAAATATTTTTGAGAAAATAATTTAATAATGAGGCAATATAAGAATTAATATAAAAGACCAAACAAGGTTGCCTTTTAGGAAAAATGTCATAAATGCTCAGAAGGGTACATTTGTTACTTATATATTTTAGAATTTTAGACAGTAAATGTATGTAATTTTTCCTTATAAAGTTATTTTAAATTTCAATCTCTGTACTAGAATGTAAACTATCTTAAATTGTTTATTTGTATTTTCTGAAGTAAATGATCTAAAAAAGAATGTTAAATATACTTGACAAAAATTAAATACAATGGAATCTAACCTTTCATTAATACTATTACTTTTCATAGTAAATTTTTTTTTAAAAGTTGATTTTTAAAATAAGGGATCTTTTAAGAGCTATTGTGTCATTTAATTCAAATTCAAAACAAGTTATTGAAAAAGGAATAATAATTTAATTGTGTTATGCAATCTTGATAAATCAATTAGGGGGAAATTAAATGGGTTATTTTTTTGTAAAATTAAGAAAAAAATAGTTGTGTTACATTGCAATCGATAATTCAGAAATGATTCATTCACTGAAAATCTTCTTGGTAATTAAGTAGTGTATAAAGGTGATAGGGGAATTAAGACTGTTAATTCATAATTCTTGAAATAATGATGTACTTTGTTATGACTGTGAAATGTATTTAACTTATTTCCTATTAATTTCTTTGGTAATGTTCTGTCCCCTTCCTCTCCATGTTTCATTATTTATTTACATAATTTTCTACATTCAGAAACTAGTATCTTACTATGACCTCTATTAGAACAAGTTCTGCTTGTGTTGAATGATCAGTTTTAGAGGAGTCATTGAAAGATTCTTCACCTTGTAGAAATTTCATTGTTTTTAAAAATTAAAAAATCAAAACAGATTTTATTTATGGTAAAAGAAAACTTTTTAAAATTCTTTATATTTATTCTGTTTTACTTTTAGGATTTTTAATGCAGCTTCACGAGACTGGATATGCAAACGATTGCGTACAAGTTTTAGAAATTTTAGTGCCGCAAAAGCATTGCAAAATTTCTGCCGAAACAGAAGAATTTGTAAGTTATTTTATTTTTTAGTATTTAACATAACTATGCTATTAAAAATTCTATAGTTAAATTGTCCCCTACCTATTCTTTCATTCTATAAATTTGAAACATTCTGATCTACTGGTAAGCTTTGTACTTATGCAGAAACCAATGAAATCTCAATTTTTCAATGCTATTATTTGGAGGAAAAAATTCTTTATTTTCACATATCTTTGGCTGTAATCAAATAATTATAATATAATTGATTTATTTTTAAAAACTCTCAACATTCATAATGTCATGACTTCTCTATTATTTAAATATTTAAAGGTGATGCTCAGATATTTTTAATTAACTCTAAAAATATGAACAATTATAAGATATCAAAATCTATGAAATAAAACATATCTTTAATTTTTTTCATTGTTCTATCTCCGTACAGTTAAGACATCTGTAAATTTGTTTCCGTATTAAATATGGGTACTCAAATTGTTTAAAAATAGTTTTTCATATTGTAATAATATATGTCGTGAATTGAAATCTGTTGTATTTTCTTGAAAGCTGACAGCGAAAATGATTCTGGCTATGGAGCTTCTGCTGAATTGCCTTTGATGAAACTTCTCAGCTCTCATTCATTAAATAAGGATCTTAAAATGAATGGTAAATACTATATCATCCCTTTCTAATTAAAGTTTTCTCAAGTGATAAACATTTCTGAATGCAATATTAAACAGTATTAATATAAGTTTTACAATTAAAATGACTGTTCAATTTTTACATAAAAATTGTTTTCAATTTACTGTTAAAATTCTCAACTTTGTGAATATAATATTTCTTTCTTTCATATGGTTTTTCAAAAATGAACCAAGAAAAAAATTTTTTATGCCAATTTAATTTGATTTTCATCTACATAGTATGCTAATAAATTTTGAATTTAAAATGTTTGGGATTTCATGTTCTTTGTTTTTTTATTTATTTTACTGCATACCGATTGTTTAATTTTTGCTAAAACTGTATTTGATTATATTAATTTTTTTGTATGAAGCACAAATAATATTGATTATGTGTAAAGGATGAAACAAGTTTGAAGTTCTATTAAAACCTGCATCAAGAGAGTAAGTTTTGTGTAAAATTTACTTCCATGTACTGCATAAAACCTTAATTGTTTATTTTGTTGCATCATTATTTATTTGTGTGTGCAAATGTAGATTATTCACAGTAAAATTTTCTTTTCAGTTTTATTGTATATCAACTATGTAGAGTTATACACTGAAGTACATTTCGTGGGATTGAATAAAATTTTTATGGATGAATTAAAACAAACTATGTAAGGATAGGTATTTACGGAGCAAGAATTGATTAAAATTTATATATATTATTCAGATTCATTTCATAATATGATGATTTTATGTACTTTATTTTTCAAAGCAACTCGTTTGATGGCTTTTTCATCAAAAATGCATTTTCAGTTTATATGTTTTTGAAAGATATTTATATACAGCCTCATATTTATATGACTCATAAAAAATCGAGCTTTTATCTCAAAAATTGTAAAATTGTCATGTTAACACTAGAAAAGAAAAATAGCATGAATGTTTAACTTTAGAAGGATTTCTAAATATTAAGTTATTTTGGACTGGAATAGTCTGGTTGGTATGATGAAAGATTTTCAGTTAATGAAGGGTTAGTTCAGATTTCTTAATTCCAAGAGAATATTAGTTGGGGGATAGATTTGAACCGGACACCTTCCGTTCCGAACGCCAGTACTTTATCGATCACACCAAAATGATTGTCTTTGCGTGACGTCTAAGTACTGGTTTTTATTTAGATACCACTACACTACTCTCCCACCAGTGAGATGGATAGGCAAACGATTTTTTCTTTCATTTGTTTGTTATGGAGAGAGCATGTTTATTTATTTCATTCTCTCTCTCATTATTTTTTTGTTTATTTATTTTTATTCTTTTTTTTTTGCTTACTTATTTTTGTTCTTATTTATTTATTTATTTTATTTTTCTTGCTGAGATGAGAGAAAGGTGATCTATTGTTTGTTTCTCGGAGAGAGAGTGTGTTTTTCTTTTATTTTTCTTCTCTTATTCATTATTAATTTTTTACTCTCTTCTTATTTCTTCTTATTTTATTTATTTATTTTTCTTGCGGTAGATGGCGCCACAACAGTTCAGAAAATTGCGTTTTCTTACTTCAGTCCAGGGTCACCAATGTGGGTAGATTCGAACCAGGCACCTTCCGATCGGAATGCCAATACTTTATCGATCACACCAAGACGATCGTCTTCGTGTGATGTCTAAGTACTGGTTTTTATTTAGATACGGCTACATAGTATTTGGCATTTGTTAAATCTGTCACTATTTCAAGTCTTCATGTTGAAACTGATGTAAATATTGAGTGTTAAACCCTTTTGGATGTCAAATTCCCATGGTTCAAAGTTAAAGGCATTTTAGGTATATTATGCAGATCGGAACAAAAAAAAAAGGGATACTTGGATATGGTTAATGAAGTATAGCTAGTTAATTCAATTTTCTTCAAAGTTATAACAATTTCTTTAAAAACCTTTTAAGTTATTCAAATTGTTTATTCTGCATTAATTGCTTTTATGTAAAGTTTGGAATAAATAGTTGGAATATTGAAATATATTGAATTATAATTGAAATATTGGCTGAGAGAAATTAAATTTATATAAAATAGTCCATTATTTGTATAATGAAATCAAAATTTGTTTTTAAGAGAAGACACATTATGATTCAACTGACAAAACCAGTCAAAAAATCAAATCTAATTTTTTAGCCTAAATTATTTTTATATACTTTTTTATAATCTCACAAAATTTGAAAGTTCTAAACTTAAAAAACACAGAATTATGATAGCTTTTACGTTCATTTTTATTCACATCCATATGGCAAATCAAAACTTTAAACTTATCTCTGAAAGATAAAATATTTAGTTTGTCTTCATTTAACATGCTAAGGCATTTTTTTATAGCACTTAATGCTTTGAATTTTTTTTTACTTATTGCTAATAGTACAAGTAGCAAAAGTTGGTATGCATTTTTGAATCAAAACAATGCTTATTTTTTTAAAAGTAATTGAACTCAGAATTTATACATTTTTTAAGGAATTTTCAATAAGTATTCATATAAAAATAAGTATTGTACGAATACCAATCATGTTATCGTAAAACCCATATCAACTTTTGTTATACATCATTTGACATACTTGTTAATCAAATTCCATGTGTGTACATACATTTTTGTAGGAGGAGTAGCACCTTAAGATTACTTCATGAATTTTAAGTTTTTTTCTTAAAAAATTAAATGGCTAGCTTTTTATGAAAGTCTGAGCACAAAATCTGTTTTACATAGCAACCAAAGAAGGCAACCAAAAAAAATTTGAAAATCCTTAAATTAAAAATCTTTGCGTAAATCGCAGATTATAATCTCACAAAAGATAAGATACAAAAATTGATGCATTTTTGTTAATAGAGTATATTTAAGTAGTTAATCAAACTCTTGAAAAATAAGTCTTGTAATTTAAAAAAAAAAATAATTTACATCACTAATTAGTTCTACCATTTCCTATTGTTAGTTTTATTGTGTTTAAATATATATTCTATTTAAAAGTAAATTTGCATTTACATTCACTTAAAATTTTTTTTTTTTATTGTTTTATCAGAATTAATAAATATTTGAAATAGAAAAATATATGCTTTCTTCATTTTTAATTATAAAATGGAATATATCTCTGAATATAAGTTTGTAATGTATAATGTTCAGCAACTTTATTATGTAATACATTTATGTTTTGTATATTGATTGAAAATTTTAAACTATATTCTTGAAATATGTTCGAGTTTTTTTTAAACAAAAAAATAACATTTAAAGTTTTTTGGAACATTTCTAAACCCATCTGGCATACATGTGCTATATATTTTTATATGTTGCAATGGTTAAATTATTTATTTACTTATACCTAAAACTGTAAAAAAAAAAGAAAGAAATCATGCATTTAAACTAAGTGAGAGGAGGGTCATGTTACAGATTCAATTCAAGTCCTTTTAATTCTGAAATATCATTTATCTAGTGAAGTTGATATTACAATAACTTTGCTGTTAACTTGATCAGTAGGGCATTTATTTAATGTTGTTAAGAAACATTGTATAGGATTAATTTTAAATTATTACTTATATTATATAAACTTAATTATTATAGTTATAATTTAAACTAACTTGAATGCTACATGCTATCATTTACTATTTGGAGAACAAGATTTCATCTGTTTCTTCCTATGCATGGTTCAAAATTATGGAAGTTTCTCCCAGTGACCCACAGGAAAGTTGTAGTATTTTTTAAAAACCATTTAACCATCTTATTTCTCTTGATGGTGAAATCATGTATAAATATTGAATGTAGCAAACATGGGGCAGTTGGCTCTCAGTTTAGCATTTAATCTCTCATAAGCTGATTTATTTTTATTTTTCTGTGGTACATTTTTTCAGTTCAGCTTGTTAATACAAATATTATATTCTTAGACCTTTCTTCTCATGAAGGAGATTGTGAAGAGGAGGAAGATGAAGTTGGAGATGAAGAAGAACTTGCTGAAATTCATTACAGTATTGAAACTATTTTAGAAGGGCTTTTGGGAGGAACTCTGGATGACGCTCTTGTGGATCAGTTGTATCCAAACTCCAATATTTGTAAGTGAAATATTGTATTTTCCAAGTGTAACACAAAGTATATGAGCTGATACAAGAACATAGATTCATTTTTTATAGTATCAATGATCATATGTATTGTTAAACTGCTGTTTGTAAAAAATGCAACACCATGAAGGAATCATGAGAATTAAATGAAATTTAATGCACAAACGACTTGTATTAGTACAAATAAATGACAAAATTTTCAAAGTAAAAAAACAATATTAAGTGTTTGAAATCAGTATTTGATGTAGCCACCATGCACTGTAATAAGTGCTGCTGTATGACGTGGCATGGAGTCAAACAGATTTCAAATGTCTGCTTGTGGAAGAGAGTTCCATATTGCTTGTATGCGTAGCAATAGTTAATCTTTTGAAGCTGCAGAACACGGATCAACGACCGCGGTAGCAGAATGGTATAGGTATTGGATCGTGGCTTGCCTTGTCACGAGTTTGAGCCCAGTACCACTAAAGACCCGCCGTGTAGGGCAGTGATGCGCATTAAATCTGTCGAGAGCTGAAACGTCCTCCCGTTGGTGTGGTGTGGTAGTTAGGAGAGGGGGTGCCAGCTCAGGTGTCATCCACGTCACTTGATCATGGTTCAAAATTACGTGGTCCTCGCCAAAAGCCCTCGTGTAGCTGAGCAGTGTGACGTAAATATTCAATCAATCAAGCAGGACGCAGATCACGAGTAAGATGCCGACTAACCAAATCCCTCACGGGCTCAATAGGCAATATATCCGGCGAATAAGCTGGGCTAGGAAAAAGTTGCATGTGTTTGGCTGAACAGAAGTCTTGAACATTCTTTGCAACATGTGAACCTGAAAGATAGCTTCAGGGATGCTTTGAAGGAAGGGAATGACTTCGGGCTGTAGAGAGCACTTCACAGACATATCTGTTGCTATTGAAATTACCCTCAATTCGTAGCAAATTGGATTGTCCATGATACGAAATCGCACCCCAAACCATAACTCTGGGTGTTAAGCCACTATATCATTCAATAATGCACTCTGGAAAGCAGGGTCTAACACAAATGTGGCCATCATGGTTCCACAAATTGAAGCATGATTCATCTGAAAAGACAACTTGGTGCCAATCAGCTTGCCAGGCTCTGTGCTCATGAGCCCATTACAGATGCAGCAGTCAATGGTTTGCCGTGAGGGGGATCCTGTATAAAGGCACCCTTGCATGTAATCCATGGTGCTGCAGACGTCAACGAATTGATGAAGCCGACATTAGTAAACCTGTAGCAGTAGACCAACGTGCTGCCAACTGCCTGTAGGAAGCTGTATGGTCCTTCACTGCCTTGCGGAGCAGGTGTCGATCGTTGTGTGCGGACGTCACCTTCTGTCATCCACTGGCAGTTTTTAGAGTTGTTCGGTGCTCATCCATCCACTGCTTCCAAACTCGCATCACTGTGGAACTATTCCACTGCACATAAGCTCCTATTGCAGGGGTGCCCAACCCAAATCGGTTGGTGGGCCAAGTAAAAATTTACTAAACTGAGGTGGGCCGCACATATCAAAATAAAACAAATTATTCAAAACATTTTACTATCGTACAACATTCAAAATATTTTATATTACCTTACAATTAATGTGACACTTGTTTTTGTACTTTACTTGAGATATATATAATACAAATTTATTCAATAGTTATTGATATGATCAAAAACTAGCAAGTTTACCTTTTACTGGATCGCAATCACAACAAAGTTGTAAGTCGACTGATTGCACTTGTTGGTGGAAGAATATCTCTTAACATACAAGGTTCTTATCTACAGTAGATTTATGCTGCTGTCTGAGGTTACGCAATATAACAACTATGTGCGTAACATCTTCACATTTTATACTTGTGTTACAGTATGTTTGCATCAAATTGATTTAGATTTTCAAAATTTTTATTTCAAATGCAAAAAGGTAATTAAGCAAAGAAGAACAGCATTGTAATTATTACACTGTTTGACAAAAAAAGTTTTTTTTCCTGCCCGATAGCCAAATGTTTAGTTTCTTATTGTATGATATTAATTATTGCACCGTGATTAAAATATATCATAAAAGGAAAAAGTTACATAATTTCAGAAGGTTAAAATATTAAACATTTTTATTCTGCTGCCGTAATTATCTTACATTTCTACTAGCTGGTCTTACAGCTCTGAGGTAACTCATTAAATCCATCATCGGATTCTTTCATTGCCAAATAAAACAAGAAAAAGGCTACTAATCTGAACTTAAAAATATAGACTTAAGTTATTTCTCTGACAAATAGAACTAAATACACTACTCACTCTCAACGAAGTTCTCGTTGAAAGAGGAATAACATACCCACGCTCATCTGCTTTCCTACATACATCAACACCTGTTATTACAATTGCTTGGAAGTCAAATGAAGGAAAAAAATTAATTCGGTAAGAACTGCACAGTTAGAGGTGGAGGTGGGTCAAAACATGTTATTTTTTATTCTTCCGTCTGTAGTGCAAATGTTTAAAATAATATAGACAGAAACTTCAATTGGGCCGCGGGTTGGGCATGCCTGTCCTATTGCATGATAGGAAAATCCTCTTTCTCGAAGGCCAATAATCCTCCCCCATTCGTAAGTTGCTGGAATTTCTCATTATTTCGTCTTGGAGGCATACTTAGGTTTCATTAAATGTTCACCACTAACAAATAATCATTAACTATTTTGAACATCCCGCTACAGCCCTCTATATGCTTTCAGCATCAGTTCAGAGGGTGCTGCACACGCCAGGCATGTGCAATGACTCTGAAACTTTACTATTTTAAGTAACATCCTATAATTGATATTTGCTCTAAGTTTTATTTAACTCTGATGATTCCTTCATGGTCTTGCATTTTTTACAAACATCAGTGTACATTCTTATTATATATAATTGTACTTGGGCATTCAGTTTCTCCTGAAAACACATATTCAACTTAGCGTATCTGATAAAATAATTCTCATTTTACCTAGTTATGAAAAACAGGGTAGAAGCATTATGAATATAAATATCATATTCCAATACTATGCAAAGAAGTATATATTTTTTAAAACTTTTTTTGTTAGAATTGATCCTTTTTTTACATTACATGCAGTGGATATCATACATCGTTTCTTTTACATTAACAATACTTGGAGGCTTAAACTTCTATTTTGAAAATATAAATTTCATAATTATTGGTTATTTCTTCAATGAACTGATAAATATGGAATTATCTTGAGCGCTTTAGATAAACAAAATCTTAATGTACTTTATTTTTGTTATCAAGGTTTGTTCATAGAATACTTTTGCAACATTTCTCCTGCTTGTTAAAATAACAAATAATGGGATTTTTTTTTTTTCCAGTTGAATTATCAAAAGCATAACTAAGCTAGTTTTTATATGATTATTCCTTCTTTGGATTTTTAAGAAGTTTCTGACTAAACTTGTGAGAGTTAAACGTGGTTAGTATTTATTAACTACTGTTTGATTTTATTAACTCATGGTAGTTAGGGACCATGATTATTAAGTTAATCACAAGTTACAGCATCAATATAAATAGAACAATATTTTAAGTTCCAACATTGATATGATTTTTTTTGTTTATCATATTTTCATTAAATTTCAGTTTAAAATAAATTTATGGTCAAGTTTATCCACTTTTTACAATATCAATCAGTTGCATGTCAAAGAATATTTGCTAAAAGAACACATAAAATGTTTAAGGCAAAATTTGTTTTATCAATAAAGAGAGGAAAATATTGTTTGCTCGTAAAACAGAAGTGTAATGTCAGCCAAATATATAATGAATACAAATCAGAGAAATTTCATTAAATAAAAAATAAAAATTATGGCATATATCTAGATATATATTATAAATGCGAAAGTTTGTGAGGATGTTTGGCCGTCTTTCACGCAAAAACAACAGAATGGATTTTAATGAAACTTTACAGTAATATAGCTTATACATCAGAATAACACATAGGCTATAATTTATAAAGATATTGTGTGAAGTATTCAAAATATAATGATATTTGTCAAGTAAGTAGGAAAAAATTTTGCCATCTGCTAGCAATTCTAGCGTGCGCTGCAAAAAAGCCCACAACAGCATATCTTTTGTTTGTGAAGAAACCCTTTTTGTTTTGGCTACGCAAGGCACTCGCTTCTAATTAATTCCTGTGATCAGCATAATCCCTAATTTTATTATTTCAGAATAAAATTAAGTTTTGAAGGGAGAGGTTGTTATAAATCTCTTTATTTGAATGTCTTTTTTTATGATTTTACTATGCACATTTGTTAGTAAGAAATTGATCTTTTTTCAAAATAAATGCTTTTATCTGTTCTGGTACTTAAAGTAAATAAACTTTCTCTTTTACACTACATCACTTGGACAAATTTTCAAAATTTGTTTGTGGTTAGTAGTTAGTTATAACGCTATAATTTTAATTGAATAGGCGAATATTGCATTTTTAAGTATAAAAATAATTACAATTACTGTACTGTCTTTTTTGGAGTGAGTAAATATTAACGTTGCACTGTTCAGCTACACGAGGGCTTTTGGCAACGGAATGTGTAATTTTGAACCATAGTCAAGTGACGTGGACAACACCTGAGCTGGCACCTCCTTCTCCTAACTACCACACCACTCCAACTTAGAGAAGGAATATTCTACCAATACATAGCAGGAATATTCTTTGAAATCCACTCTTCCAAAATATATGGCAGCACGGATTCTATGATGAGTATTTCAGCAACGAAAGGTGAATAGTTTTGTAGCAGATATTGCGTTTTCAGTGGATTGCAAAGATTATTTTTGTCCCGAAAAAATTGTTTATGTCAAAATTTAAGTGTCTTATGTTTTTGTATGTTAATGAAGACCTTAGAAGACAATTTGACTATTTATTTTAAGTGAACGGTGTATATAATTAATTTTACTGTGAAATATCTTTAATTAATTTATTAGCTCTAACGGATTAAATTTCCCAAAGTTGAGTATTTTGTTTATGTATATCCCTTAATCTTCAATGTAGTGATCCCCCCAAAAAATATTGTATGAAAAAACTGCAATAAATCATAATACGGTGGATAAAGTATTAACGTACATCACCCCCTACATGGCGGGTCTTACAAAGCTCTAATAAAGCTCGAGCTATGAAAGTAGCTAGACATTTTTACGTTTTTTCGAACGCCCGTAACTCCCGATCTGGCGGGAACGTTTCAAAACACCGCACCTCTCCATAATCTAAACATTTTCTCCTCTATCATAAACATTTCGTTATATTTTTCATTGAATCGCCATTATAAATTAAGAAACGTCATTGCTTGCGAATATTGAAATTTTAACATAAAATAAATTTTTTTTTTGTTTAGCTGAGATATGCTAAAAGCTTTTTTTGTTTAATTTTCAATTCACGTAAAATTAATTCATTAAAAACTTCTTTATCATTCAATTTGTGTTTAATTCTTCAGTTCACCCGTGTGAAGAACAGTTATACTAGCTAGTATATATGCATGGTTATTTGTCTTGTATAATCTGTATATGTTTTAGATATATGTACAATGGTGTCCAAAACTGTGAACACTTTTTAAATTGTTATGTTTTTTAAGCTTGCATGCTTATAGAAAATATTATGTTGGACATAATGCAAAGTCTTTTATATCATTTTAAAGAGAATTTAATACTGAATTCAATAGAGTAAACAAAATTCAAATATATGCAATGCAAAAAAAGCTATGCTGCAATAACTATCAATATACATTAAATACTGATTATAGCAGTGAGTTATCGGTGCTTAGTGGGGTAGCCTTTATTTTTTTTACAGCTTCACATTGATGTTTCATTGAGCTGAAAATAGTTTTAAGCTCTTCCATCGTTATTACATGATATCAGGAAACACTTATATCCTCAATTAGTTCCTTTATATTTCATGGGTAGCTCATACGGACAAGAGTTTTCAAACGGTGCCACTGGTGTCAATGTATTTTCTGGCATTCAGTGTCCCATTGATGATATGAAAGCTACTGATACCATTTGCTGATATGCATGACCAAATAATAAAACTGGGTAATTCACAGTTGCCTGGATGCAGTCAGGATGTAGCATTTCTCCTATCCTGCTTCTTGTGTATTTTTGGCCATCACTTCCGAATAACAATATCTTAGTTTCATCCCACCATACAACTTGTGACCACTACTTATTTGTCCAATTAATGTATTCCTTTGCCCACTGTAGTTTTTTTTAGTGCTGCTGTAAATTGAGATAAGGCTTTTTTGTGTGGAATTCTACCTCTTAGTCTAACATCTGCTGATCTTCTCCTTCTCCTGACAGAAACACCAACCTCATTTAGATAATTCTGATAACTGTTGATGACATTCTTTTATCTTTGAGGCATTCAAGACCGTTTTCTGCCTTTTCCTGCTTTGCTTTTTATTAAATTTGTCCCCTAACATCTTAAACAAAGCTTTGATTTTCCCGATGGAACCTCTGAACCACCCACCTATCTTGCAGTTTAAACATAGGAAGACCACTTTCTCACCATGCATCTCTTTCTAGGAGTCCAATCTATTTTTTTATTTGAGTCATTGCTTCTTGATTAAATATCATTGTTGTCCTGATCAGGAAACAGTCCTGACCTCAATCCTACTGAAAACTTGTAACACCATTTGAAAACTCTTGTCTGAATGAGGTACCAGTGAAATAAAAAAGGACTAATTGAGGATATAATTCATACCTGGCATCATGTAATAATGAAGGAAGAGCTTAAAACTATTTTCAGCTAAATGAAATATTGATGTGAAACTTTAATAAAAAAATTAATTCTTTCCCACTGATGATAGCACTGATAATTCACCGCTATCATCGGTATCTAATATATATCAATAGTTATTGCAGCACAACTTTTTATTGTGTTAAAAATATTTGAATTTTGTTTATTGTATTGAATTCAGTATTAAATTCCCTTTAAAATGATACAAAAGACTTTGCATTATAACATAACATTTTCTATAGGCATGTAAACCTAAAATACATAACAATTTTGGCCACCACTGTATATATTGTATTACATCTTTTTATGAAAATGTTTAAAATTCTGAATAAATTTAGATTTTATCTAGTTTTTTGTACCAAAATAATCTCAAATTTGTATTTGTATTTTTTTAAAATTTTTAATAAATATTTTGTTTTAAACTTTAAATAAAGAATTGATTTTAAAAAATATATATTAATTGCTATATAGGTATGATGAACTTATTGATGTAATATTTTAAAAAAAATTTTCTGTCTTAAAAATATTTTATGATCGCCATATGTGCAATATATTATTTAATAGACATTTTATGCTTCACGCTTTTTTTTAAAGCTATTATGAAATGTTAGAATTTAACATATTTCCATTTTATTTACAGATTTAAATTTATTTTCCTCATACCATTTAAAATTAGTTGAAGTTATTCAGAATTTGTCAAAGGCCTTACAGAAAGCTTTGCATAGTAAGTAAATATTTATTTTGTAACTATTAATTGCACTCTTGAACTGCAAATATTTTTATTGACTTTAATTTAATTAAATAATCGAAATTCATCTTTATTTTTCCTTATGAATATTTATTCATCTGTCATTTTCAATCTGAAATTGCTAATAATTTGATTTTTTTTTTTTTTTGTGGACATATTCAGTATATGATATTTTTTATTGTTAACAATGATATATTTTTGAATTGTGAATTTTTCTTATGAGATGAATGAGAAATAAGGCATTTATGTATTATTTGCACTGTTTATCTTCTATCTTCTAATAATGTAACAGTATACATTTTGCAAACAGAAAATTTAATTACAAAAAATAATAACTATTAAATATTGATGTAACTTTATCAAAATATGACCATGTGTAATTCTTATAATAAGAAACTTTTTTATGGAGTATTCAGTTTAATTGCAGTTTCTTTTTAATAAAATCTCAAATTTTCTTATTTTGATCTTATATCTGTGTAACTGATGTTTATAGTATTTTTATTCATGGGAAATTAGAGATTTAAAATAATACTTAGTTTGTAAAGTATTTCTATATTGCTTGATTATCTGTTTAGTAATTGTTTATAATGTAAAAAGAAAAGTTTATTTTTGTGTCAATGCACTTTTTTTGCATGCTGCTTTATTATTTTTTAATATTTGTATTTGATTTTATGTTATGGATATTCTTTTAAAAATAAGTACATTATTTTCTTAATATATGTTTATTGTATTTTATTATAATTACAACTCCTATACTTTATGTAGATTTACCTTCTGAAAATGGTATTACTCCTACAACTGCCCATGCAGCATTGAAAAATGTCATAACAACTCTTGTTGAAGAATGTCAGGAAATACGTCCCTTACAGGTTTTATTATTTTTTAATGATTTTGATTATTATTTCATTTATCATCTTTGAACATTTCAACTCTTAGTTTCCCTATTAATTTATGTTCTCTTCGTTTTAAGTAATTTTCTTTTTAATTTCTGTAAAATTTATGTATATGTAACTATAAAGGTCTTTTTTATCTGAAGTACAAACAAAATCATACAGTTGGAAAAGATCAACATGCATTTCAATATAAGAGGTGCATTGTTCAATGATAAAAATAATAGGTGGATATTTTTAAAGAATTAAATTGATATATTGTCGATAAGCTCCATTCTTATTCAGTAATACATCTATGAATGCCCATTGTGTGTTTTATGACTTTTTTTATATTTCCTGTTCATTTTTTTCTTATTTTAAATTTTAGATGGAGGAGCCTAAAGAAATAGACTTAAATGCTAGTTTGTCCTTTGATTTTACCAATATATTCTCTTCTTATGATAGTTTGGTTGCTGCTGCAGTTATAAATAAAGTAATTATGATAAATTTTATTTAGAAGATCTACTTTGTGTTAGAAGTTCTTTCTTGTAACGGGATATTGTTATAAAACAATTATTTAGTATTTTAATTAATATTACAGATGCTATGACAGAAATTAAGGTAGATTTCTTGTGATTTATTTCATAAAGTGATAATTATTTTTTTAAAAAAAATAGGTTTATTTTTTTAAAAATATTATGTATATGAAAAAAATTATTTTAAAGTGACATTAGAGAGAAAAAAGCATATGTCAATGATTAATTATTATACAATATGGTAAGTTTATATATTTTAATTGCCATACACAATTTTAGGTAAATTAGTAAACTTTGTGGTTTTTTTATTTATTTTTCTTACTGGTTATAAATATCTTGTATTAATCATATTTTCTGTAAAATGAAAAAACAATCCAAGGTTATCTTACCAGCCAAATAATAGCATTTGTGTTCCATATATGCTGTGAAGTGAATATATGTTTGAGTTTTAATTATTCATGTGTCAAATGATAATTTTTTCCCATGATGGTAATAAGTTATTAAAATTCAAAATACCTGTACTTTCTAATATTTAATACATTTTTAGGTGGTTGAAGAAAGCCAGTCTAAATTTACTTCCATGGAAGAAAATATCAAGGCTGAACTAGGTAGTGTTTTTTAGTTACATTGTAAAGTTTATTTTATCTTAAAATATTTTTTGTAGTTTTGTTTTACTCTTTGGAGCATTTTCAATTTTTTAGTGACCACACTACCCTAGTGGTGAACTCCTGCTGGCTAACATTTCTTAGTGCTCTTTAAGGTCCTCCATACTAAGGCATGTTAAATATTCCAAGGCTCAAAGCACTCATGTGGAAATTTGGAGAGGGAGGTGCTAAGCTTAAGTTGTAGCCTTCATGTTGAATCATAGTGTGATGTTAATTAACAACTAATTTTTTTTTTGTAAATTTTGAATTCATTTAACTATTTGTTCATGATATTGCTTTGTTAAAAGGATGTAGTTTTAGTATTGTACTGTTTGTAAAAGTAAATGACAAAGTAATGAATTTAAAAATCAATAATTATCATTCAAAAATAAATTTTATAGTTTAGAAAATCTATTATAAGTTTTATAGTTATATTGACATATTTTATATAACTTTATATATTTGGCACACAAAGTTGCATATATTTTATATAAGTCCAACATAGTTATGATAATATATAATTTTATATAATCTAATTTTTAGGTAACATAACTTCACATTCTAATTTTGAAAATGGCCATGAAGAGACTGAAAGTTATATCAATTCAGAGACAACTGCAGCTCCCTTTGATTTGCCTGTTGAATGTGTGGTAATATATAGAGATTTTTTCCTTAATATACTATAAAATAATTTGTTTTTGCATCCTAAAAAATTTCATATTTTATTCTTATTTCTAGCAAATTGAAGAAATTGAGGAAATAACTCAAGAATTTACAGATTCGGAAGATGATAAACTTAGCAGTATTAGCAAGTGGTCCAACAGTTTGCAGAGCATTGATGAAGTTGGTGTTCAAAAACATTCTGGTTTTGATTCTTTTATAGATATTGACCATTCAAGTCAAACACTGACTCCCTTCCCTGAATTTGGGTGTGATTTAATTGATGATCCAGTGAATCAAGAACCTGGTATCACTTGTCATCCTACTGTTGTGACTACTTGGGAGGAAAACTGGCTATTTAGGAAGAAAAAGCGACTACCTCTTTACAGTAACCTTAAATACCAACTTCTAACTTACTGTGATGAACCACCATGCATGTTAATACCATGTCCTTCTGAATCTACTGATGTTGCGTGAGTTATATTTCTTACTGTAATTTCATTTAATTTAGCATTAATGTCTCTTAATTATATAGTCGTCCTCATCGCTTGTCTGTACTTCAAAATTATGAGGTCAGTCACCAAAAGTCCTCGAGTAGTTGAACAATGCAACATTAACATTTACTCAGTCACTCTTAATTATGTTGAGTACTTTTGTTTTAAAAAAATTTACTTTTGGGTGACGGAAGGGAACTACGTCCTTCTGAAAAATTATAGATTTGAAATTTGCTGACACAGCTTTTTCTTAAATTTTTTAATCTTTTTTTATTACATGTTTATTAGAACATTAGGTCTTTTTAAAAAAATATTGCTCATTTTAGATAAAACAATCATTCATAATTTTGTTTTATTTCCATATTTTTTCCACAAATATCTGTGAAAAGTCTCAAGTAGAAAAATCTCAAAGATTTAAGACATTTATTTAACACTAGGGAAGCAATTTTTTGAAACCTTATTCTTCCAAAACTTTTAAATAGAATTTCTCTAAATTTAAGTTATTCACAGTAAAATCAGTCTTATATATAAAAAAAATGGCTTCCATAATGATGAAAAAAATTATTTAGTCAGTACATTTGCATCATAATTGAATAGATCAGTTTAATGCAGCTGTAATAAGAAAATTATTGAAGATTTCTTTTTTTCTTTCGATTTCTAAGTATTAATTACTTAATCAAAATACTCAAAAATTTGAAAATGTTCAAAAAACACACGTAACTTTTTAGGAAAAGTAATCAATTTTTTCTGTGTGTATGTGTTAAGAGTTCCTCTTAAATGTAGTGTTATTTGGTAATAGAAAAATGAATACATCCTATCTTTCAGTAACAGTTTCCCATCCTGAATTTCGAAGATAAAAATTTGTTTACCATAAAATCCAGCATATAATGTGCACTTTTAACACCAAAAATAAGATCGAAATTTACGGGTGCACGTTATAAGCCGGGTATAAAAATGAGAGCTTTAAAAATAAAAAAAAATGAGCATAGAAGAGTTAGAATTCTACATAGATTGAAACACTGTTTATTTAAAAGAAATGACATCCTTATAAACTTAAAAGGCTGTAGTTCTATAAGCATAATTTTTTTTCTAATGCTTGGAATAATACTTGAAATAAATGTCTTCAAAACATAAGAGAATTGAGCACATATGTTTCAAGTTTTTTCGTAAAAAAAAAAGGTGCGCGTTTTATGGCGAATATATCTAAAAGTTAAAAAATGTAACTTGAAAGTGTAGGTGCATGTTATGCGTCGGATTTTACAGTAATTAATTTCAAATGCTGTTATTTCATTTTGTAGATTGTTAAATTTCAAAGTTTTGTGTTGTGTATTGCATGATATTGTTTGCTCCATTTCTCTAAGTTATATTAATAGTGGTTTCCACCTGAATACTTTTAAAATTATTAGGAATATAATATTTTTAAAATTACTTCAGTTAAAATTTTCTTAGCACAGGATAACTTTTTTGAATAAAATGAATTGCTAATCAAGGTACTTAAAAAATAAATATTTTTATTCATGCTAACAACAATTATAATTCAACCTTTTAGTTGTTTTTAGGATAACTAAACTTTTGATATTGTATGCTTTTAATGATAAGTTATTTAGATTCCAAATTTTTTTTTTTTTAATTTCTTTTCATTATTGTAGTAAAACATCTCAAAACTTTATTCAAAATTATAACTTATGATAAAACTTTAATCATTTTTAGAGAACAAGATGAATATTCTTCTGAATTATCTGAAACTCATTCTGCCGGTTCTTTAGAGTTTTCAAGTGATCCTGATGATGTTAGTTTGGAAATTGAAAATTCCAGTGTTATAGTCTCTACTCCAAAAGAAGTTTTATCTAAGTCAGAAAAGCAAATGTTTAGTAACTCTAGTCCTATATCTGTAGAAAGTAAGGAAGTAAAAGAAAGTAAAATGTGCCAATCAAAAGGTATATAAACTTGTACTTCTGTTAAATGTATGTTCACACTTTGAAACACTTTTGTTGTTTTTGTATTATTGAAGGATAGAAAAATCACCTTAAAACATATCAGAATTTAATTTTCCTAATGAAATATATTCATGTAAGAATCTTGAAAATTAAAAAAAAAATAGAGATATAATTATTTTTTATATGCACAAAGAAGGAAATTTTATCTATACCATCGTAGTTTTGCCTTTTCCCAATTTCCTCCCAAGAAGTAGATTATGTTACGTTGCTACTTAAAATAATTTTTATGAAATTAAAAATGTATTTTTTTATATTAAATTTGTAATGGCTATTTTTAATTAATTAAGTTTAATTTTTTTTTTAAGTTTAAGTTTTAAAATGCTTCCGTAATCAAAAAGTATCTAGAATGCTTCATTTAAAATGCATATGTAGGAGATATGTGTAAGCTTTTGTCAGATATTTTTATAACTTATATAAACATATGGTAACACTCAGAAATTTAATTTTGTTTGAAAATAAATCTGTTTTTGTGACAAAATTTTGACCCTTGATTTTTCAAAATGTTGAATATATTTGAGCGAAGAACATGCACTGAGTTTTATTTTTGCAATGAAATTCAAGCCACAAACATGTTTGAAATTATACAAAAATCAAAGCAATGATAAATATTTCCTTTTTGATTGTTGTGCATTATGAATTTCTATACACTGACCAGTTAATCACTAAAAAATTATAGTTGAGGGCTTTACTCCATTTACATGAAGCTATTTGTCAAAAAGGACCTAAATGTTTGTGTATAATCATGGGTGTCACATTATGATAATGCACCTCTATACATTCTCATTATTTATAATTTTTCTACAAAACTGTCAACAAATATAATTCTACAAGCTTTATTTTAATTTGATATGTACTGTGTTACTTTTTCTTTATTTCACGTTGTAAATTACTTCTTTGTGATCATTGCTTTTATTCCAATGATCAAATCAGGAAAATATTTTATTAAAACATTAAGTCGTGTTTTGAGAATGTGAAAACTCCTTACAAAAGTGCATTGAAGTATGAGGAAATGACTTAGAGGGAGACATACTAAGTTATAACCAATAAATTGATTTCAATAACCAATAAGTTAACAGCATTCTGGTACATTTTAATCTCACTAGTATGTAATTTTGAGCTGTAGTATAAAACATAGTATATAGTTACTGTTAGTAAAATTTAGCAGTGGATTAAAAGCAATCATACATTATATCATTGCATTTATGTATAAATAAAATTTTTAGCTTTTTATTTAACTTTAAAAAATTTTATAAATATTTTTAGATGGAAGAAAATTAATTATATATATATTTGCTTTTTTTAGACAAAAACAGTTGTGAAAATTTATCTGCTGCTGAGAAAAATATACCATTGTCAAATGTTAAGATAGAGAATCAAGATTTGAAAAAGATGGAAGTTGTTCAAGAACAACCTCAGTCCATCAAAATTGATAACAAAGATAGAAATAGATCTTTACCTAAGGTATAGTTTGATTATTTTATGTAATTAAACAATTTATATTAGTTTATGTTGAATTTTCCCCTCTGTTTTTTTATAAGATCTTTCTTGTATAAAAAGTGAGAGAATATTTATGCACAAGACCTATCCAGAAAGTGATGTCAGAGTTAATAAAAATATGTTGACCAAATCAGTATAATGCATTAGTATTTTTCAAAGCAGCCCCCTGTGTCCATACATTTTTGCTACTAAAGCTTCAATGGTGTCCTGGCACACCAGTGTGGGAATTACTTTGAAAGTTATTGTACAAATTGCTTGCATGGCGTCGGTTGTTCTGAAATTATATCCTTTCAATGTGTGTGCTGATTTTAATTGTGAATCAAAATGAAGCTTTGGAGGGGATATGTTAGAACTATAATATGCAGGTGCAAAACATTGCAATATATCATTTGGTCTAGTAATGCAGAAACAAGGAAGGCAGTTTGGGTAAATGTGTTACCATGGTGAAGTTTCAATAGTTGCGTAAATCTAGCCTGATGCCCCATATCATTGTTATTGGTTTTCTTAGCGCCTATGTAAAATTTGGATTTAATGATTGTCACAGGAAGATCAAATTCATGTTTGATGATCCCTGATGTCGAAAAGCATAATGAGCATGTTTTCAATTTTTCGTTAATTTGTTCATTCTAGCTTTTGGGAAGGTCCAAAGGGCTTGACAAAGTAGCTCGGTTTTGGAGCAAAAACTGGGCTCATTTTTAAAATTCATGACAAGTTTCCATTTTCCATGACTTAAACAAGATTTGAAACAAAAGTTCACAAAATTGTCTGTCGTTACCTTCCAAGAACTGAGTGACAACCAAAAATGTATTCCCTCGGTAGTTGACATCCCCCTCCCACAACCAATCTCCACCTGTAGATGATGCTGGGACAAATAGTGACTTCACAATAAAATTGGTGATATTTATTACTTTCCCAACAGATCCAATAGCTTTCATTAAATCCATCCTACATACAAAATACATCCTACATACATACAAAAATATATATATAATGTCTTCAATCCTACATGCTATACAATTTAATTTTTATTTATCATTGTAAGTTGTTAGCTGTTGAAGCTAGATATTTTGATTCTGGCATGACTTTATATAATGCAACTGCCTTATTATATTTTCTTTATTATATTATAGGAGATTGAAGTGACTTTTTAATGCTAAAAAAACATTGGATCAATGTGATATTAAAGGGGCGAATATTTATTTCTAAAGGTTTAATTTTTTTAAAATATCAAAATTGTTAATCAATATAAGTGAATAACTTTTCTATATGCTTACCAATGAGATGAAAGAAATATGTATAACATAATTTTTGAATTTATTTAATAGTTCTATTAGTGTGCCCCCCTTCCCTCTAGTGTTAGATTTCATTTTAATGAATTTTCGATTTTGTGAAATAACTCTTTTGGTAGAAACTCAGGATGAAAAAATGTGAATTAAAGTTTTTTTTAACTACTTATGCCAAACTAATTAGTAGAAATATAATGTAATTTATTAGTTGTTATTGGGGTTATAATTATTATAATGTTTTATGACTATATAGGTTTATTTTTTAAATGTAAATTCTAAAACAATGAAATAATTGAAAGTAGAATTTGTGTTTCATGTGAATAGTCATACATTGAATGCTTTGTACTTCTGTTTAAATTTTAAAAAATAATTTTTTTATACATACAAAAAAGTATAGATGTTAGAGGCTACATACTTCTAACATGTAATTTAATGTAGGAAAGAAAAGGGAATTTCTTTATCTTTGAAACTGTTTATGTAACTTGTCTGTTTTATTTTCTGGTGTATAAGAGCAGAAGATTTAATCAAAGATAATATTTAGAAAGTATATGTGACTATTGTAGTTTGTTTTTAAAAGAGAAGGAAGTAATTACATTTATATACTTCATAAAAAATTTTTTTGTCATTGATACATAAATTCAATAAAGGCTTTGTAAATTTTCTGTTATATGAATTTTCAGGGTGAAATCATTACCGAGACTCAATATGGGACACCACCTCGTCCAGGTAAATTTATCATTTGTACTCCTCCCTTTTTCAGAGTAAAAACTGAAGCTGATTTCATATGTGATTTAATTTGTAGATTTCCCATTCTCTATAATAGTATTTTCAAAGCAAGGAAGAATAATACATATTTTTTTTTATTATCATATAATGTTTTGTTTTTTAGCTTGTTCCCAAAGCTTAAAAGATTTTTCCTGTTATTATTTATTTAAGAATCTGTACAAACCTTAATGTTGGTTAGTATTTCATAATTAATAAAGTGTATTATATATTTTAATGAAAATGTGCAGCTGTTGTATTGTTCAAAATCAGTGATTGTAAATAAATGAAATGCTTACAAATAAGAATATCAAAATTCTACTTATTGATGTTAAGAAAGCATGCTTAAAGAGAATAAAAACGAATTTAAGAAACTTAAATGGTTATATCAGAGATATTTATATTCCATACAGAATTTGAAGAAAAGAAGTAATCTACTAGCTCTTTATTGTCTGCAGAAACCAAATTTGTTAGATTTTGAACTTCTGTTTTGCAACTGAATTAGTTAAAATTCACTTTTAATTTCTGGTTATAATTATTTATATAAGTATTTTGATTGTATTCTAATGAAATATAATGTCTGAAGTACAAAAAGTTTGAAGAATTCTCTTCTTCAAAGTAATTATTATTTTTTCCAATAGGTTCAGTGATTTGATGGGAGGGGAGGTGGGTTCATAACATATTTACATATGCAAAAAAAAAAAAAAAATCTGAAATTACGAATCAATTGGGAAAAAAAATTATATTTTAAAAAAATTATTTTCTAACTAAACAAACTATTAGTGCATAAATATGACTGACTTGCTAACCTTGGTAAATCTTATCTTAAATATATACTTTAAAATATTACTATAAGAAGAATAATTTATAATATCAACAGTTATGATTAAATTGTGCAAAAAATGCAAAGTACAATCTTTTAATTGTTAATACTGTCATTTTTCTTTTGCAATTTTACACTTTTTTTTCTTAAGGTACTATTGCTGAAAGAGAGCACAAGAAGTGGCTAAATGCTGTTCCTTTAAAAAACAATCCATACAGTGCTGAAAATATTTCAAAGAGATCCAGTCTTACCAAAGGCATTTTAAAAGAACCCATTTCCTCTTTCGAAGAGTTTGAACGAAAGCTATCAATTTCTTCTGAAACTAATGAACCAACTGTGAAAAAGGTCAACTGTGGCCCAAAATCCATTGACAGTGAATTATACAAGAGAGACTATTATGTGAATCAGGATCATAGATATAGAAACGATCTTTATCCCCTCCAAAAGTCTGCAAAATACCAATATAGTCTGAATGAAGATTGCATAGAACCCCTTTCTGAAGAGGCTTTAAATTCTTTTGAAGAAAAGGTACATTTGTTTGTCTGCAATCTTATGTGTCAATAAATTATTATTTTAGAATTTGTTTAGTTTAATTTAATTTTTTCTAAAATTATCAAATAATTTATGTATAAAATATATTCATTGCATTTCATAATTGATTTTTTAAGTACTAAAAATGTAATAGGTATACTTCGGTTTAAAATACACCTTTAATTAAACGAAAGTTTGTAGATATTTTAACTAATTTATTTATTACATTTGTAATAATGTTTCATTTGTCCATTTCTTTACTAAGTACACTGAACAAAATTTTAAATAATTAGCAAACTTCTGAAAAAATAATAAATCTTTGTTTCTACTTAGAACATCATTTATAAGAATGCTAAGACAGGAAAAGGATCCATGTTTATTTGTTTATTAATCATAAGTAAAAAATGCACTTTTAAAGCTTCATTGTATGCAGAAAAGTGATAATATAAATATAGTTCAATATATATATATATATATATATATATATATATATATATATATATAGAACTAAAGTGCAATCCTAATGCTTTAACTTTTTATCTGTTCAACTTGTACAGTTACTGTTTAAATATCAAATCCATCACATGACCTAAAAGTAAAATTTCACGGGAAGGGTAATGAATTGTGCTGATTATAAAATTTTCTCACTTCTATGTAAATTTGTCTTTCTTTTCTTGTTTGATAATAAGTATGAATTTAAGTGAAAATTTAATTTCATAGTACTTTCTTAATCATATTCCCTGACATACTTCTTTAATAATTTTTTTAAAATTTACCTTGTGGTGTTTCAGATTTATGTCAGGTCTGGAAAAGTTTTCACAATAGAAAACCATGTTAAAAGATTGGAACAAGAAATTAAAGATCCTCCTTTATCTCCAGACCTGTCAAGAGAAACCAGATATATTCCACGTAATGTTAAACAGGTATGTAGGTATTGTACAAAATGAATGTATTTAAATTTCTTATGAAACTTTTTGCTTGGATTTTAATTTTGTGAAGTACAAAAAAAAATAGTTATGATATATATATATATATATATATATATATATTGTAATAAAATTTAGAAATTAATTACATGAAGGAATGAGTTATCATTGTTCATTTATTGTAAAAAATTGAATCACACTTAGTACATTGTGAGCAAAATTCTCTAATTCTTATAGGTGTGGAGTTATTTTATATACTTTTACAGATAGAGTAACAGTAGCTTATTCTTACAATTAGAAAAAAATTAATTTAAAAATCAATAATTGTTTATAATTATTTTTATAAATTTTTTGATCTAGAATTTTGGTACTCAAACCTAGGGATTACAATAACGTTATTTATAAGTTTAAATACCATTTTTTTTGTATTTACTAGAAATTGTCTCCACTATATGTTCAGGGATCGTCAACCTAGCAAAATAGTGTACGTTTTTGTTTTCATTGCACCCTAATGGGTGAAATTAATTAGACTGTGAATATTAAGTTGCTTTGTAGAATCAAGAGAGGTGATAAAATATGCCTCAAGGAGGTGGGGCAAAACTAACATATTATAGCTCAAGAGCGATACTGCACACACGCAGGATTCGTGGTCTGATATTCGTATCTGTTAAAACAAGTTGTAGTTGTGAAGAAAGTGCATAATACTTTGATATTTTTTAAATTGTTGAGTTTGTTATTCACATTGTATTTGTATATCGTACAGTACATTTGATGCATTGTGCTTTTTAAAATCCCATTTTAAAAGTTTGTAATTGTACCAGAGACTGAATAGCGATGTTTACACTTGTTTGTGATTTAAATAAATAAGATGTTCCTTTACTTTTTTGTGATTCTTTATATACTGTTATGTAATTTATAAGTTTCAAATTTTTTTTTGTGATATATTAATGCTCTCTAGTAAAACTGGCAAATAAAACAAAGAAACACCTGTGTTTTCTTTCTTTTTCTAAAATTTCTACTACCTGTACCTCGGTATTAAGATCTAGAAAATACCAAATACCGGTATTGAACTTTTGGTCTGATATTGCAATCCCTACTATAACCTCAATGATTCAGTTGATTTGATTATTAAATAAAAGGAATTTTAAAAGGCAAAACATGAAAAAATTAGTTAATAAGTATTGATATATTAAGTAATTAGGATTATGTATTTTAAATAGAAAATACTGTAAAATAAGTCTAAGCAGCTGTCATAAAATAGCAAATTTCTCTCAGAATGCAAATTTAAATTAGTTTTCTAGGCTTCAAGCTCATTTTTTTCCCTCTTAGTTTTCCCATCTTCGGTAATTACTCTTAATCAATTTATTTTTTTATAAAAAGTATTACAGAATAAATGAAAACTGAAAAGTAATTGTCAGCCTTTGGTGTGCTTGCATTTAGTTTTGATTGGTGCTGTGTTAATGAAAAAGCACCGTCAAATTTGAATTGCCATCAAGCTTGAATTATTTTTCCAAAACATGATTTATGTTAAATCATTCAGTTTTTTTTTTATTCTTAAATTTATTTAGTTGTAATATTTCAAAATAATTTGAAATAATTTTTTCTCTGTAATTCAAGGTTAATTCACAATATGTGAATGGTACATCTGCTAATCCTGTAGTTGCAACATACAATGATGCTACTTCTGGTCATGTGTTCAACAATTCCTCTGCCACAAAATTTGGACCCAATTCTTTGCAGGTATATATATTATTTATTTAGTAAGAACAAAACTCAATTCATTTATAATTTTAAAGAAAGTGCAGTGAAGTTTCACTTTTATAAGTACATATAGAATATAACACTTGAAATATTTTTGAAAATGTAATGAGTATAGTGAAATTCTGGTTGTAAATCTATACTAATAAAAGACGAGATTCACGTGTGTGTTTCACCTCTACTGCCCAAACTAAGCAACCCAGAAGTATATAAATTGGCACATAATTATTCTAGGTCCTAATGATGTGCACTAGGAAGAGTTTTTTTCAAAATTCACTTTAGATTTTTTAAAATTAAATTTTTAAGCGATTTTTCAATTTTTTTTCAATGACTGGGTTTTTAGTTAATTGTTTTGGCAACAGTTTCATTTGTTTTGCTTATATTTTATTTATTCTGAACCATTTTTACATTCAACGCATTTTATCCTTTTACGTAATTTAAAAAAAAAAGAATGTAAATTAATTAATGTTACAATTTCTACTATATTCTAGGTTACTTCATATTTATTTGTTTATTTTATTCCTGTTTAAATTTTTTATATTTAAGATTTTCCTTCAAAATTAGGACTTAATTTTTCTTTTTTAGATAACCTTTTGATTTAAATTAATGCTATAATTTCTATTTTAGTGTCATGCAGTTTATGTTTATTTTCTTAACTGTAATTTTCTTGCTTATAATTATGTGATATTGTAACTCAAAAGTCAGTTTTTAAGTCAAAAAATGAGTTGTGAAACTTTTTGTAAACAGAAGCTTGGGTAATGAGGTACTTATGTTTTAGCATCACCACAGCAAAATTGATCTCACGCGAATCACACCTTGATTCCAAAACAACAAAGATTCTAACATATTTTATATAAAATTGGTCAGATTTTGTCGGAAAATGGCGCGATTCGTGAGATGCCAATAAGCTAAAAAACAATTTATGATGCTTTTTGTAAACAAAAGCTTAGATTATGTGGTACTTATGTATTAGGCTAGGCTACAATCCATCTGTACCCAGCTCATTAATAAGTATAACGTAAAACTAAGTTATCTCCTGAAAGTGGTACATTTCAGCAGTACTTCTTTCCTACTTCCAACTGCATAGCATGACCATTTGGTCAAAACAATAAGTACTTGTGTATTATCGCAGCCTATTGGCGGCATTATATGAAACGAAGCACATTGTTGTTGCCAATTCAGCGTGGACGACACATAGGAAATTGCAGTTGCCAACTTGGGGAGTTATTAATAGAGTTGGCAATCATACATAAATACCAAATCTTCCTGACATTTCGGTTCTTACATATTATCCCAACCTATTGGTGATATTACATGAAACAAAGCATATGGTTGCCACAATTTAGCACGTACAGCACATGCAAAATTTTTAACGTTGGCATTGGTGTGGTAAAATGTAAGTAGCAACATTTCCTCCCATTAAAAAAGAAAAAGGATACTGCTTTTCCTGATATTTACATATTGGAGTAATTGCAGCCAAAGTGGCACTTTTTCACCAAAATTTGACTGTTTTTTTTTCTCATATAAAACACATAAGAATCTGTTTTGATATTGTGGTGCAAATTTTGCTGCAGTGATGCCAATACTTTTCCTTTATTGGCAAATTCCATGTTTTTCAATAGTAACAAAAAAAAAAAAAATAGAAAAATGTAACTAAAAGAAAATGACACTCAGTTCAAACTAGTTGGAATTAACAGATTGTCAATGGTGTCTGTCAGATTGTCTATTTACATATAAGATTTCTTGATGTTTTTCTTCTGAGCTGCTTATGGTAGTTTAATCAAAATCAGACCTTAATTTATCTATTTAAAGTAGCTGTTTGGTTTGAATTAATATTATAATTTCTTTTATGTGTAAGATTACTTTTATATTTATTTGTTTATTTTATTTCTTTTTCAATCTTTAATATTGAAGATTTTCTGCTGTGTGTTTCTTTCGTTGTTGTTCAAAACTGTTTATGGCAATTTTATTAGAATTAGGGCTTACTTTTTCTGTTGTACATAACCTTTTAATTTAAATTAATATTATAAAACTAGTTGTATGGCCCAGCATTGCACAGGCTTTCTCTACTTTTATAATTAAAAGCCTGAGCAAAATATACTTTTTTGAAATTTCTGTGCCTTGCACAGGCTATTACAGTGCATATTTTTCATAATAAAAAAATAACACTCTTGTATGTGCATTTAAAAAAATAAATGTAAAACATGACAAATGTAATTGATAAAAATGTCTATTTGATTTTTTTTTAACATTTTAAACTACCGTTTTTTTTAAAAAAAAAATTAAAGATCATCAGTTCTATTATATTTTTCAAAAATAATGCATGATTAATTAATGTTTTGTTTATTATTTTACGTTTGTGTGTGAAATGTTTTTCATACTCAAGAAATATTTTTATAAGAAGTAGTATGTAAATGAAAAGTTGTAATAGGAAATTATATTATGTTCAATAAAACAATGGAAAAATATTTTGAAATTAAATATACTATCTTTGACAATCTTGCTTATTATTGTAGGTACAGTAATTATACCTGATACAGACTCAAAAGTCAGTTTTTCAGCTGAACAATAATTTGAGGCTTTTTTAATCAGAATCTTGGATCATGATTATCTATTCATGACACAAATATCACAGGGTTTTTTTACAATCAATGAAACTACACCATCACTTCCTGCCTGCTTTTATTCTCATGTCATGTCCATTTGTTTGTAAAACCAAATAAAAAATATCTTTCGAAAAACTATAAATGCGATTAAATGCACAACAAAGCAATTTTCCTTCTGACAATCTGTTCTTCATGCCTATTGCATATATACACATGCATTGTATACATTTTTATATATAAATATTACATGTTTTAGATATCTATACCATTTTCTGTGGTTGAAAATAAAGATTATTGCTATTCTTTTTTCATCAGCATATTCAATGTTTTCTTCATTGTATAAAAATATTGCTTAAAGTATAACAGAAAGGAAATGACACTAAATTCAAACTAACTGCTCTTAAAACATTGGTAGTATTGTGAAAATAATGCTTCCTATTTATGAGAAACCAGAATGTACCATGTTTTTTTGCATGTCACTGTTGAATGTTTGCACAAAAAAAAGGTGCACCTTGAAAAGATTTTCTCATATTTCCCTCTGGATTTCTTTAAAATTCAGTGTTCAAGTGAGTTTATGTCTCATGCCATCATGGTTTAATGTTGCTTATGATAATCTGTTCCTCACATAGTTTCTTGGGGACCATATGCACATTTTATGTTATACTGTCCATATATGATAAATATATTTCCCTTATCATTATAGTTATTTATCATTGTATGTACTCATTCATTTGCTCTTTGCATTAAATTATAGTTTTTAATAGAAATGCTGCAAAAAAGTATTCTCATTAATTAATTTTTGATCAACATTGTTTATTTGCTTCATTCAGTACTGTTGTTGGTTCTGGACTATTTCAACAGGGATCTGTTTTATCCGTTTTAGGTGAATTTTAATTCCTACTAATTAATTTTTTTTAGTACATCTAATTTTCTTTTGCACTTTAAAATTCAGAGTTAATGCAATTTTTGTCGTGTGGCATTATGGTTTAACTTTCCTTCTTACAATCTGTTCTTCATATAGATTTTTAAAGATTTTATGCATGTACATTTCTATGACATTTTCTTTGGTTGAAAAAAAAAGATGATTGCTTTTCTTCCTTCATCAGCAGATGCTGATCAATGTTGAATATCGTGAAAAATATGCGCAGGTATTTAGACTCGCATTCCAATGGTGAAATGAATAAAAAAATGTACAATATCGAACAATTTGTTGACAAGTCGATGCAAAAAAAAAAAAAAAAAAAAAAATCAGATTACTGTAAAATCCAGCATATAATGTTCACCTATGCTTTTGAGCTGCATTTTTTAATATTTGTTATGTTCGCCGTATAATGCACACCCTCTTTTTTACAAAAAATCCTGAAATGTACATATGCAATGCTATCATGTTTTGAAGTCATTTATTCAAGGTATTATTCCAAGGTATAGGAAAAAATAGTTTACTTCTATATAGAATTACAACCCTTTGAGTTCATAAGGAGTGTGTCATTTCTTTTAAATAAACAGTATTTCGATATTTGTAGAAGTCTTAATTTTTTTTCTATACTCATCTTTTTTAATTTTTAAAGCTCTTGAACCCGTAAATTTCAATTTAATTTTTTGTGCTTAAAGTTGGCGTTGTACGCCGGATTTTATGGTATGTAAGATTTTCTGTTATTTTTTTATTTTATTTTGTTGGTCAAAACTGTTTATGGCATCATTGTTTAACGTTCCTTCTGACAAAGAAAAATGAGCCTTACAGTAGTTGTATATGATGTGTAACATCTGATATGTTATCTTAGTAAATATGCAATAGTAACTTATATCCTGAAAAAAATGAATTGGGTATGATAGGAAATAATTTTCTATCAAATAATTATATCTTTAATGAAAATTTTATTTAATTAACATAAGGAGTAATGCAATTTTTTTATCAAAAATAATTATTCTTGATCAATTTGGGGAAGATCGGAGACAATAGACTTATGATAATATTGATATGACACAAAAATTTGTGATTTCAAAGTATTTAAAAACCGTTGAAAAACAGCGTATATACAACATTACCATTGTTAGTTGTTGAAACATATTGATTTGTGTTCATTTCAAGCTTGAATTCATCATTCAAAAAAGCTATGAGTGGCTCAGATTTTGGCAAACTGAAATTAAAGTTAAAATCACACCTCAAAATCATGGGAAGCGAGTGATAATTTTTTTAAAAGAGCAGAACCACCTTCGGTATACGGTAAAAGTACAAAATGCAGGAAATCTTTAATTTTTTGTACCGTTTGATTTCAAGAAATGTATGCGACCACCGAAATAACTGTTTGTCCTTTTTCAAATAAGCATTCTGCTGCACATATATCCCCCAATATTGTTACTAACAATACCCAGTCCACTTGTTTGACGTTAAGTAATGTTCATATGAGGAGTCACAACAAGTGAGTTTTTCTGTTTGCGATAGATCGCAACACCAGTTGCTCTGCGGCCTGGTCGTTTAAACTGTATGCAACAATCGAAGTTAGATATCGAAACACGTTCGTCACTATTTAACCACGTCTGACAACATGAGTAACAAACATTTTTATGAAATAACGTCGTCGAAATCTGTGTCCCTTTGACAATTGAGCGTAAGGATCACAAGTTTGTCCTGGGTGAAGTCTAAGACTTGCTGATATGTGTAAAGTGGATTTAGAGTATCATTGGGTGGATGACCAGAGTATCTAGTTCTTCTGAGCTATAACCTCTTCTCTTTAAGATTTTGAGTGACTGACGAATTCACTCTTGCCCTTTGTTAATAAAAAAAAATACTTAAAAAGTAAAATATACTTATGTGAGAGTAAAAAATTAAAATTTAAAACTACTAAAATGCTTTAAATGCTAGAAAAATATCTTCAAAAACGGTGCAAACACTGAGAATGAAAACAAATTTCGATCAGTGGGTGGACGAGGGGAGGCCTGACATATGGGAATGCAGCTTAGAACTCGGTCGTTGTAGAAATGAGAGAAAGATTGAATGATTTGAAATAAGAAAAACAGCTTTTTTAAAAGCTAATAAAAATAAAATACATTTTGAAAAAAACAAGAACGTTTGAAATTAAATTTGATCTGGATAAATAATTTTCCACGGAAAATTAAAGTGATTTTAAGTAAAACTGAAAATAGAGCGAGTTCCTGGGAATCGAACCTGGGGCGATTCATTTCAAGTAAGCTACTATAACCATTAGGCTACGAAGGCTCGGAGAAGGAGTTAACGTATGCTTTTAAGTTGGATGAGAAGAGTGGAATGAATTTAATTAAGAATTTTAATTAAAGAGAGGATCCGAAAAAATATTATTGGGTCTGTTAAAATTAGGATCAGGGATATATTTTTTAATATCCAAGATCGAAGAATTATTAGAGTTATCAATTTTTTGATAAATTGTCTGGTAGACATCATTTTGCTCACGTACCTGAGGTCCTTATTCCTCATGAACCATCGAGCTTGTAATATTTGTCGGAGAATGATGCTTTGAGAAACTTCAATTTGATTAATATGAATTTTCGCTGCATGTGCCCAGATTGGCATGGCACACTGGTTAAAACTAGTCTTAGGATTAGTGTGTAGATAAGCAATTTATTTTCTCTGTTCTAATATAGAGATTAGGTAGATTTTACAGACCGATTGTGAATTTAAGAGTCAAGCACTCGAGTGCTTGATGGCTACTAGAGCTGTATCCCAATGCACTGTACACCACCATGCGCCTCATTGGTCAAATCAAATAGCGCACACTTACATCACTTCCTGTTACACACATCCGTCCCTTTTCACGAAATCACTCAATATCCAGCAAGCGAGAGGAAAGATGTTACACATAAAAAAAATCATGTAGTTTTTAGCTAATTGTACATAAACATATGCATTGTATACCTTTTTTTTACATATAAATGCATTGCTATAATATTTTCTGTCATTGAAAATAAAAATTTTTGCTATTCTTTCATCGGCAAACTCAATGTTTTCTTCATTGTAGAAAAATATTGCTTGAAGTATAACACAGAAAATGACACTAAATTCAAACTAATTGCTATTGACAGACTGGTAATATTGTGAACCATGTTTTTTTTTGTATGTCACTGTTTATGGCCTTATGATCTCTATGACCGATAAGATCTCATCTTTGTTCTAAATTTAAGAAATCAGAAATTTTTTTTTAACAATATGCTATTTGCTGAACTATGACGAGGTGGACCTTGAAACAATATTCTCATATTTTCTTTTGGATTCGTTTAAATTCAATGTTGACCTGATTTTTTTGTCACAATTTAATTTTTCTTCTGATAGTCTTGCAATTTATAAATATATCATTTGTGATTAGAAAAGTGTTTTCTCTCAGAAAAAATATGCACCTTGAAAAGATTTTCTCATATCTCTCTCCTTTTGGATTTCTTTAGTATTCAGTGTTGAAGTAATTTTACATCTGATGGTTTACTGTTCTGATAATCTGTTCCTTATGTAGTTTTTGGAGATCATATGCATATTTTATATATTATCATACTGCCCATATAATATATCTTTATATATTTAATTCTTCTGTGCGTGTGTATGTGACTGAACTCCTCCTAAATGACTAGACTGATTTTGATGATATTATTTTGTGTGGGTTCAAGTGGATTTGAGAATGGTTTAGATCCACAATTCGGTCCTATATCGCAAATAGTTAAAAATGCGACAAAATTATATAAGGGCGCGTGATTGTTCATAAAAAAATCATGGGCGATATTCTTGAGGACACTATTTAGAGTGACAAACTTCAAGGTGAAGTTGTACTTCTACCACAGATCCCAATGATTCTTTCAGACTCACCTACCCATTCAAATATTTGCAATTTCCAATTCGCTTTGGCATTTGCTATGACCAAGGCCGGATCTACCTATGGGCTAAATGGGCTGCAATAGCCCATTAGAACCTCTAGACCCCCCTAGAACCAGGGGGCCCCGAACAGAAAAAGATGCTTGCAATCAAAATAGTAATAAAATAATAAACCAGTAAAAAAAATACAAATCAAAAATAAAATACCTAAAATAACATATAAAATTTATTTTTATTTTTGAGAGCAAGAGCAATTTACTTGTGTTCTTCCACCGTACCACCGAATAAGCAGAAATTTGTAATAAATAGACAGAAGCTCTATCATAGAGCGGCACCAACAAGCATCGAGCATTTACTCAAACTTAGTGGCACTATCTCCGTAGCCACTAATTTTTGTGCAATAACAATTCTAAGTTACAATAATATACTGATTTGGTGTTGTGTCCTGTGCGTAATACCTGAAATTAAAAGATACTTAGGTGCCGGTTTATTCAAGTTTCAAGTAAAAAGTTGTAATGGGTCTATCCGCGAACCTCTCACTAATCCTCTTGCAAAAATTTACTTTTAAATGTTCTATAGAAAACATTCTTCCAAAGAAGAAGACAGTTTATATAAATGAAGGCTTATATTTAAGCATTTTTTATGTATGAGAGAGATGTTAGGAGCTAGAGGATAGAAGTTAGTGATTAACGGAAAGTGGCTGAAAGCTAGTCGAGAGTGGCTTGATGATTAATTGCTGAATATTTAAGATTGTTAATTGATGATTTAGTCAATAAGTTATAATTGAATAACACTGACAGAGGTTGAATAGCCGAGAAAGGAATTACGGTAATTCAGATAGCAAGTAATCAAAGAGTCCTAAGCATAAGTTAATTGAATCATTATAAATTATTAATTGTCCTTTCAACCGTGTAGTTGCACCTATACTTTGTAGAAGTGTGCATTTCCCACCCTGGGTTGTTGAAATTTAGCAAAAGAATGATAAACTAGATTTGTTCTGACTATGGCTGAGCTTTATTCTAACTCCCAAACATTGATGAATGGGGCAGCCTGTTCATTACAAAGTAAGTAGTAATAAACATTTCTAAATTATTGAAGTAGGAATATTTTCTGTTTATTCATTTTTCAAAGATTGAAATCATCAGAATTTCCCATAAATATGTATATTGTCTTAAAATTTGTGATGAATAACTTAATTACTTCTATAGGATGGAAAAAAATGACAATCATTTTATGTGGATTATGGCTTTTTCCCATGAATATTATGGATAAAAATTAAAGTGGTCTTGATTTTCGTAATAAATTGGTTATTTTAAGTATAGGTAGCAACAACAAATAATGGATGACAACGGAAAAGCAATATTTATTTAAGTGGGGCAAATAATTCTAAAGTTTATTTTTATAAAAACCTCTTTAAACTGATGGGCCAATAAATAATAAGTGTTTTAGGTTTTAATGAGTGAAGACAATGATTTTTTTAAAAAAATAAACTAGGTGCTTTTTTTTTAATTATCTCAGAAATATGCTATATTGTTTTGTAAAAATTTGTTAGAATTTTTTTAGTTTATTAAGCACAGTTATCTTAATTTTATTACCTAAACTTTTTAATTTATTTTTAGGAAAATCAAGTCCTTAGTTAACAATATAAATAAGTCTGGCACAGAAAATATAAAAGTGGAGCGGAAAATCGAAAATTACTGTTAAGACTACACAGTACCCTATAAATCTAAAATCCACCCCCTCCCAATTTTTTTTTCTTTTTGCATTTTCTTATGGCCTATATCATCGTGCAGCTTGCCACCATATTTCAAATCCAATAACAAATTAGTTTTTTTTTTATATATTTGAAGTTTTCTGAGCTGAGGTTTTGATTTCATTTTAAAGTAATTAAAAATATTTTTGAGTACAATGAACTCTTTCAGTGTGAAATGGTTATTAACTTCAATTTTCATTACGAAAATCATTTCTGCTTGATTATGTTTTGAGTTGTCATAGTTACTTAATTCAGATCGATTTCAAGGCCAATTTTTGTTTAAAAAATTGTTTATATAACTTAGAAGCTTTATTATCAATTTTTTTCAGTTGATAAAATGCCACAGCCAAAAGTTTCTCAGATTGCTATGAGATACAATATTTGGAAGGGATAGAATACTACTGAAAATGATGCATCTAAAAACGCCCTCAGTTGATACTGCAATTAGACTTCCAAATATAAGTATTCTGAATACAAGTATTGCAGATACAACTGAATATTTCCATTATATACCAAAATCCATTATAGTAAACATACTGTAGTACTATATAATACACCACAAACACTCAAACTTGCTAAACAGCCCCAAATTAAAACTGAAAAAAATTTTATTTTATGTACAAAGCTGGCGATTTTCAGCTTAAGTTAGTAGTATTATTATAGTGTACATACATGCTTTGTGTTTCAAAACTTTTGTGAAAATAATAGGTTAGGATTAAGCTGAATAACCTGTCAAGGTAACAAATGCTATCAATGTTAAGCAAAAATATTTTTTGAGATAGAGAAAATGTTTTCAGTTATATTAAATTAAAGTAGTGTTTTAATGTAGAAATTACATTAGGAAATAACATATTAAAAAATTAGAGCTTAACGGACATTATAAGTTTTTGTTTTATGCCTTAACAAACTTTAAATGCTTTTTTTTAAGACTTTTAATTTTGAAGGTAGAAGTGTTTTCTAAGCCCTAAAGATTTTTTTCTGTTCAAGATAGAATCTTGAAATTTTTTGTATGTACTCCCAAACGTATGTTCTTTAAAAGAATTTAGTTCTGAGATCTGTAGTTATTTCTTTAAAAAATGCCTAAGTTAATATTTTAAAAACTTCCTGCTTTTTCCAGGTTTAGCTAGAAAAATAATTATTAAAAATCAACAAGGGAATAGTTTATCAAATCCTTTCTAACTTTTGTTTTCAATAATCCAAGGAAAATTAAATAAATTACTAAACAATTTTTAAAATTGAGCATTTTATAAGAGTATGAAAAATCTTCAAAAATTCAGAATTTTTTAAAAAAATTGTGACATAATGGATGATTAAACTGACTTTTTACTTACAGAATCAGCTTAATAATATAATCTAAATATAGAACATAAATTATTTTTACTGTTAATTATCTGCAAAAACAATTTTTAAAAAAGGGTACTGTGTAGTCTTAAATCGAGAAAAAGGAAAATTGAATGTTAAAATTTCAACTTTTTTTATAATGGAACAAAGTAACAAGAATATAACCAATGCAGATACATTCACAAGCGAAAGAGAAAGGAACTTAGCCAAAGAAAATTGAAAAACCCAAAAGGCAAACATTAATGATGAAAATATGCAAAATCTCGATTACCAGCAGCCTTCTGAAAGATATTGTTCAGCCAGAGGACATCAGTAATGTTCTAGCCGAAAAAGTGTTTAGAAAATGTTGGGTTTGAGTTTGAGAAATACGTTGACGTGGGTTTGTGGCCTAAATCGCTAAGTAATAATTTTAATGATTATATCCTTTCACATGAAATGAGTTATTTTCAAAATAAAGATCCAAACAATATATATTCTTTTTCTGTGAGAGAATACAAATAATAAAAGTGATCGTTTTCGAATAATCCTTTCATTGAAAAACTTAAAAATGGCCTAGTGTTGGAAAGATCTTGACTATGTTATTCAACAAGTGTTGGTAGTGTTTTTTGTTTGACCTACAAACTTTTTTCTAAAACATATTCTCAATACACAACCGGCTTTTTTGAATGGAAAAACATAACAAGTTGTTTTGATAATTATGAAAATTCTATTGAATATAAAAATTAAATGTTAGAGTTTGGTTGACATGAAAAGAAAATAAGTCTGTTTTAGATAACCAGTTAAAGGAGCAACTAAGAAAAGATACAGAATATTACCACAATGTTCTCAAACGTGTTGTTGCGACTGTAAAGTATTTGGTTATAAGAGGGGTTTAGCATTTAGAGGTACCGGGGAATTTTTGGTTCTCCTCATAATGGTAATTTTATGGGTGCCCTGGAACTGCTAGCAGAGTTTGATCCATTCATTCGTGAGCATACTGAACAGCGAGCATTACGACCCAAATCGTTAATATCGTACTTATCAAAAACAATATATGAGCAAATAATTGAGATCGTGGGCAACACAAATCATTAAAACAATTACAACTCAAGTAAATAACGATGACACGAAGAATTATTCAATTGCGATGGATTCAACACCAGGTTTGTCCCCCAATGACCAACATGTGATTATACTACGGTATTGTTTTCTGGTAAAAGTGTATGCAAGACGTGTCTCATTCATTAAGATTAGTAATCACACACACTGGCTTATTTAATTCTCTACAAGAAGTTTTAGAAACAGACGGAGTGCTATTGGACAGTCATTTGGCAATAGGTTCGGACGACGTAATAGTGTGCAATTTGCTAATTATGTGCTGCGCATTCTCCTAATTGGGTTAATCGCGATCTCTTTTGGTTTAGTATAACAAATATGTTTTCTTTTCTGCTTCGACCCATAGGTGGGAAATTCTAAATCGGGAAATTAAACTCAATTGACCTTAATAAGAACCAAATGGTCTTGTCACTACGATGATGTGGAAGCCTTAAAAGGTAATTCTGGTATTATCCTGAATATTCTTAAGACATTGAGTGACAATGAAAATGAGAAAATGGATTTTCGAAAAGAGGCAGTAAATTTGTTTAACAAAACTCGAAACTGCCATTTTAATTATATTTTGGGAAGAATTTTTGGAAAGATTTAATTCAGTTAACAAAAAATTATAGTTCCCTGGTTCTGACATCTATGAAGGAAATCTTAATTATGTCGTTAGAAACGTTTATGAGCAATGTACGACATGAATCAGATAAAAAACTAAAGGAGTATCAAGACGCAGCCAAAAATATTAAGTCATAGTTTAGAGACAGAATATAGCAATGTGAGTAAGAGACAGGTTAATTCAAAATTTGTGGATAAATCCACGGAAAAGACTGCGTATGAGACAGGAAAACTTTAAAGAGACGTGCTTATATATTGTTGCGTTAGATAAGCTAATTCTTAATTTAAATACAAGAAGTCAAGTATATGCAGAATGCAGTAAGAAATTAAAATTTTTGATTGATTTGTAAGATCACAACGTAAGGGGGGGGGAGAGAAAGTCAACCTGGACAGTGTAGGCGCTTTTATTGATTACTATTCAGATGACGTTGACCAAACATTTAGTAAACGAGGGTGTTCAATTCAAAACTTATCTAAAATAAGCTGAGCTAGAGTCCCATACTTGTAGTGATATGTTCAATTTAATTTTTGAAAAGAAATTTGTGTGGACGTTTTTCCAAATTTGTCTACCATATTAAAGATTTTTTTATAACGCTCCCTATTACTGGTTGTGAAGCGGAGCGTGCACTCTCTAAAATGTCCTGTATAGAAAACAAATATAGGACAACAATGACAAATACTAGGCTTAATTATTTATCACTTCTTCTATTAATACTAAACTCACCAAAAACTTAAAAATGTGATCAGCAAATAAAAGAATAGGCAGCACAAAAGTGTAGAAAAGTTTTTTTTATAAATTGTTATTGTTTATAACGTATTTAAATTGTTTGAAATAAAAAAATTTACCCCCCCTTTTTTTTTAAAATTCGTATATTTTAAATTTTCCCGCACAAATTTTTTTTTTTAGGAAAATGGCAAAAATTTTAATTATTTAGGGGGCCCCCAGATATCGTTAGCCCAGGGCCCCCAAAGGTTACGGTCCGGACCTGACTACGTCCATTAATAAGTCACAAGGTCAAACAAGGACAATTTGTGGCTTAGGTTTAGAAAACCCTTGCTTTTCGCACGGCCAATTATATGTTGCATGTCCGAGGTTTGGAAAACCATCGCATTTGTTTGTTTATACCCCTCATGGATTAACCAAAAACATTGTACATTCAATGGCATTACGATACATTTATTTTTTGTGCATTAAAAAATATACCTATTATGAAATTAGCTCGAGTTTTATCTTTTTTCCCTGTAATCAAAACAACTTTCCGTTCAGAATAGCTTCTATATTCAACTTAGTTCATTGTAAATGCATACTCACACGCAATCGATAGGTCATATTGTAGTAATTGTACATGTGATGAAATCAGGTATTGTAATAACTTTCTTTATAAAAAAACTCATCAAAACAGTCCAGATTGTTACAACTTATTCAAAAAAAGTTTGTAATTTTCGGATTTAAGACGTGTGTACAGGACAACGTCTGTCGGGACCACTAGTATATATATTGTTACCTAGATCTGAGGGCTCGAGGATTTTACGCAAAAACAATCACAAAGAAAAAGTAACCGGTTCTTTAAGAGCGATGCGAATTTGTTATTGAAAATCCAATCCTTTCAATACAGGATTCATCGGCAATATTCACAGGGTAAATATCCGAAGGTCTTCACACCTTCAACAGCAATCAAACACAATAACAGTGTTTGAAAATATACGTAAGTAAAGATTATTCACAAGCACAGCCGAGCTAATCGCTTGTCAAAACAATCCTCACTAATCGCTGGTTGCTGGGGTTGTTTTGTGGAGCACTTAGCCCGTCAGGGCTTTTATCTCCTATCTGATATTTAAAAACTTGAGATAACTAAATAACTTGCCCATTTTAAATATATAGTTTAAATAAATAAGTAAAATTTGATAATTAATTAAGAGAAGCAGTAAATTAAAGCGAGAACTTAGGAATCATGAATATTAGGAAAAAATTTACTTTTGGTTTCTACTTGCAGTAACCGTCGGCCAATAGTGGCCTTGGGCTGGTTGGTTGCCTGACCAATGGGGTAGCAGCTAATCGTGGTATGTTATGTGGGTGTGTAGCTCAGCGATTTCCTGGCTCCTTTCTCGCGTTGCGAGAGGGAGCTCTTTGATTGGGTGTTGCGCTAATGGAAGGACTTCGGTCCACGAAGGGGTACCGTCGCTGTGTTCGGGATCGGAGTCTGCCGGTGTCCGTACGGTAATCGGAGCTCTCCTATTGGTTAACGGGTACATTAGTATTTTTGGGGATTTTGAATGATAGAAAGATTTGGAATAAATTTTGAAAAGTGATGTCGTTTAATAAAAAAGAGTTGTGCTGGGGTGTGTTAGGAATAATAACGAGTTAATTTAGTAAGATGTTTCTTGGTCTGTGTATGTTTCTCGATGGTGTGTACTTCTCGATTTTTTGGATCGAGGTGTTGTCAGAATTATCGATTTTTGCAAAGAAATTTTTTGACAGTTTTTGAATAAACTGCCGGATAGTTTTAAAATTTATGGCTTTTCTGAGTGCAGCATTTCTCATGTACCAATCGGCACATAAGATTTGCCGCAGTTAATCGCTGGCTTAATCCAGACTCCTCGGCGTACCGGCGAGCATCTTCTTTTATAGGCGCGACAGAAACTTCCAGAAATATAACCGCTCGTGTCATTGAACGTGACACTAGTGGAGAGATCTACTACTATCTCTAGAAGATTCCAGAGGGTTCCGAACTCGCCAACATGGTCGCCAATGACGCCAAAATAGTCGCCAACTCGGCTCTTCCGCCAAGTTCTCATTGAATCGCCATTATAACGTAAAGGGCAGCATTACTTGTGAATAGTACAATTTTAACATGAAATAAATATAACATAGAGTAATATAAATGCATTAAACACTCAAATACAAATTATTTACACTATTTACACAAAATTCGTAACAATATATCTATATATATAAAGGAGAAAAGCGACTCACTCACTCACTCACTCACTCACTCACTCACTGACTAATCACGACACTCACTCACTCACTGACTAATCACGATATCTCCGGAACTATTAAACCTAGACTTGAAATTTGGTAGGTAGGTTACCTTCATGGAGTAGACGTCAGCTAAGAAAGGATTTTGCAAAGTTCGAATCCCAAGGGGCGTTACGGGGGTTTAAGGGGCGTTATAGATAATTATTTCCATTACTAAACTATTAGATGTACAGTCGTGAAACTTGGTACACAGATTTCTTTCATAAAGTAGAGATTCCCTACATAATGATTTTTACAAAAATCGACCTCCAAGGGGCGCTTAAGGGGCGTTATACATAATTATTTCCATTTTTAAACTATTAGACGTACGGTCTTGAAATATGGTAAGCGGATTCCTTTCATAGAGTACAGATCCCCTACAGAATGGGTTTTGTAAAAATCGACTCCCAAGTGCCGTTGTAGAGAATTAAGTGGCGTTATAGGCAATTAACTCCTTTTTAATCTATTAGACGTAAAATCTTGAAATTGAGAAAGCTGATTCCATTCATTAAGTAAAGATCTGCAATAAGATGGGTTTTGTGAAAATCTTTTCCTGAGTGGCGTTGCGGGGCTTAAGGGGCGTTATAGATAATTATTTCCATTTTTAAACTATTAGACGTACAGTCTTAAAATATGGTAAGCGAATTCTTTTCATGGTGTAGAGATCCGCTACAAAATAGTTTTGGGGGAAATTGATCCCCAAGGGTCACTGAGGGGGGATTAAGGGGCGTAATAGATAAATATTTCCGCTTTTCAACTAATAGAACCACCTGCTTGAAAAATAGAAGGTATGTACCGTTCATGGAATAAAATTCCTTTTACAAAGATTTTTGCGAAAACGGACCCTCAAAGGAGTGGGGTTGTGAGGGATTAAGGCGTGTTATAGAAAAATTGCAGTTTTTGAATTTAACCCATTTACTTGAAATTTGTTGAGCACTTTTCTTTAGTTGAATAGAGTTCCACTAAGAATGGATTTTACGGAAATCAACTCCAGGGGGAAGAGGGGAGAGTTATTGGGACGTATTGATAGACAAAATTCCCGTTTTTGAACTGCTAAGACTGGAATAGTAAAATTTGGTTTGCATGCTTCTTTTTTTTTAATTGGAATCCGCTAAGAATGCTGTCAACGAGGTATTGATGATAAAAATTCCGTTTTTGCTCTGTTAGGTTTAGACTTGAAATTTAGCACGCATGTTTATTTTATGGAGTAGAGATTCACTGAAAATTTCTTTGGTGGAAATCCACTTGATTATTAGGTTAAGTGAGCGAAAAATATCTTTCTACTTCTATTTTAGATATAAATAGAAATTAGATATTATAATTTGTTCTTTTTATATCAAGGGGTGAGAGTGTAACAGCTATAAATATATTTTTCAATGCAATCGAATTCTTAATGCTAGATATCAATAATTAATATATATGTAAACAGTATACATATATACAACATCGTGAAATACCCAGTGAAGTGGGTGGGTAACGGCTAGTGTTTATATATATATATATAATTTCATTTATTACTATGGTTATTTATTATTGTATGTACTCATTTGTTTGCTCTTTGTAATAGAATTACAATTGCGAAAAAGTATTGTTTGTATCATTCAGTACTGTTGTTGATTTTAGATTATTTCCACATGGACCTATTTTAGATAGATTTTTTATTTTAGTTCATACTAATTTAATTTTTTTAGTATTGAATTACATCTATTGAATTACAGTATTACACTGTTCCTCATGCAATACTAATTTAATTTTTTTCCTGTTGATGGCTTCCTAATATTTCTTATTTATATTATTTTGTTAATCAGTTTATCATCATTAATTTTTTCTTTTGGTTTATCTATTTCAGGTTATCTCGTCCATAATTCAATAGCAGAAACTTACTACTGCTATTACTTTTCTGATATAATTTTATTTCTATTTGCATTCAGTCATTTCTGTTTACTTTACAGCATGCTAATTCCCTCTCTTACATTCAAAATATTTATAATTTTAACATTAATTAAAAAAATATTTTAAATTTGTGGTTATACTACTTTACACAGGGTCTTACCTTTCTTAAAAAAAACATTATAATTGCTATAATAGGGGAATTTTATGTTTTTGAAACTTAACCCATGTGAAGAATGGGCATTTCAAATGGTATATAATTCATAAAATATATTATAATTATTTATAAAAAAATATTTTATAATTCATATGATAAAATTAATGTATCTTTCTTTTGATTTAATTATTTTGCAAATTTTTTTTATATATTTAATAAATCTTTATCAATAAACGAGGTTTTTTTTATTTTCCAGCTATTTTTTAAGCAAATGGTATGTCACAACTAATTGCTCAATGAACATTTTTAATCAATTATTTTATTTCAAAACCTAAGAAAGAAATAACTATGTTACGATTGATTGAGTAAATGAAAATACCAAGTCCCTTTTATTATTTTAAGCATTAAGAAAATAATTATTGTTAAAACAATGAATATCTTAGTTTTGTATATTATATTTTTTTTCTTCAGATACATGTTTAAATGATTTATTAAATACAGAGGAATGAAAAAAAATATAATAAAATACTGAAATATTTTTATCAGACAGTATTCTTTTGTTTTTGAATGTTTTTTTAGTGAATGTAGACATATATATATATATATAATATAGGCTTTTCCTTATATATATAGTTTTTTTTTACACTTACATATGTTTAATCAAACGATAAAAAAAAATCATTTCAATAGCTATCTCTAAGATTTTTCATTCATCATTTATAAATAAGGGGGGGGGGATAGCTCTACACTAAAAATAAGCCACTGTAATGCCGGACTAAAGAGAGAAAAGAAACGTGTCTGACAATGGGAAGATGTGGAGGAAATTTTGAAAAAGGGAATTGTAATGATGTTAATATAGAAATCATACATACACACAACAGGATGTGCTGATAGCTAGAGGAGAAGGGGAATTTCCATGACAATATGTTATACTTTCAAAAATGTTCAAGCAACACGGGTAAATAAAGGAGAAAAAAGTCAAATAAATTTCGACAAAGGGAATTTTAATGACATAGCAATCACTCACATCGTACGCGTACACACCCACACAAAAGTGCTGGAGTCATGAAGGAAAGAGGAAATTAACGTGGAAATTAAGTTATACATTCGGTAAAAGCCCATGCAATGCCCGGCTTAAGCTGAGGGAAAAGAAACAAAAAAGTCAGTAATTTTGGAAAAGAATAATGGAAGTGCTGATTTTGTGAAGGAAAGGGAAAATTTATAGAAGCAGAGAAAACCTGTGCAATGCAGCTAGTATGTACAATAAAATGAATCTATTCTATTATATACTCTTTTGAATCTTCCACATTGTTAATTTTATTTGTCAGAAATAAAATTTGAAAATTTATATGTATATATACATTATCTATTAGAAATTCATTTATAAGGAACACCCATGAGTTAAAAAGATAGTCAATAGAGCTGCACATAAGTTCTCACTAAAGATCTAAGTTTGTATGTAATCTTTATTATGAAAAGAAAATTAACTCGTGTATTATTCGTCCTAAAATAATGAATAATCCCTTCATAATGAAGTGCTCAATTTCTTCAACTTTATAAAGATCGCATGGGTGTTCAATGTGGCGTAGTAATGAGTGGCAAGTAAGATGTCACCTGACTTAGATTTAAAGTTATGGGGTCACTCACCAATAGCTCTTGTGTTAATAAAAAAATTAATAACATTTACATTATGATATGCTACTGAATCGTGTCATATCTGGTTATTTTACCTGTGAACTCTTCATATCTGTAACATCCAGGTAAATTTATTACATAGTGAAAAAATGTCTATTCTGGGTTTTTTCTTACAAAATACATAAATACGAAAAGTGCCATGAAACAATTTCTTAGAAAATTTTCTGTTTTTACTTATTTTATTTATAAGAAATTTTAAATTTGTTATTGCTTATGTGCAAAAATTTACAAGGAATGTATACGATGTGCTCATAAAATGTTTAAAAACTGAAAATTATAATTGGAAAATTTTTTCCTAGTGATAAGTTGTGAATGATATTGCATCTGTATTACAACAAGGGTAAGAAAGAAACATATTTAAAATTATGTGTTTGCAAAAAAATAAATAAGAGTCCAAGTGAGAGAATATGCAATAATGTGTTAAGTTACGATGTATTTTATATATTGTATTAATTTGAGTCTGATAGTGTGTTTAAAAAATGTGTCTTATATACATAAATAGATCTACATAATAAATTTTCTGTACTGTTTTAGGAGCTTTCTGGAAATAAACAATCTATCGTGTTAAATAAAATAGAGCAAGAGAAGGCAAAGAAAACCAAACCATGCAGAAAGGTATGTTATATATTTTCCTGAAAATCTTTTAAAAGCTCTCAAACATTTTCTTATTTGATAAATTTTACTAAAATTTCTGACAAGTAGCATTAAATGCTGCGTTTGGAATGATTGAATAGAAAATGAATTTTTCTATGTTTTTCAGTTTAACGCTTTCCGGACGGGGCGATTTTCTGCAAGAAGCTTGCTAGGGACGGGGTGAATGCGTAAGCACTACTCCCTTCAGGACGGGGCGTTTTTATCGCTAAACCTAACTTAAAAAAAAAACCTGCATAAATAAAATTTCACTCCTAACTAGAATGTAAAAACATTTTCCCTTTAACTTACATGAAATTATATAAAAAAAATATGACTTAACTTGGGAAATAAATTTCGTAAGCACTATTAATTTTTTTTCAAAATTTTCATTGACAAAACACATTAATACAAAAATTACGACAAAGATTATTTACAAAAAGAAATAGCAAAATTAAAATGAAGATTGAGAAACACAAAGTCCTACATTGTGTGATAATGTTTGTTAGGTTTTTTTTTTTTTTTATTTATTTACATACAATTTGTGACTATACACTTTAGCTTTTTTCACCCTTTTTGTTCATATTGAGGTTAGGAAAATGCCTTCAAAACAATCAAATAATAACCTGAAGTCAAGGTTTTTGAAATAAGAAAAGTATGCGAAATATATCCGAAAACAACAAAATCTTAAGCAGAACTGACGCTAAAACACCACACACTGTAGTAAAAAAAAATATGAAAAAGTATTCAATGAGTTTTTTTCATAAGAAACGCGAATGTTTTATCTCAAGAGGAAAGTTTATGAGCTGAGCTCTGTTTGTGGACCTTTCAATTACCCCCTCCCCCTTACTCAGCTGATGTGCAGAATATAAACTAATTGAAGGTCAGGTTACTCTAGCTACATTCGATTTCAATATAATGGACATAGGGTGAGGTCATTAAAAAACGTTCCAGCTGAAAATGCACATTTGCACCAAACGTCGTGAAGGGGTTAAATAATATTAAAGGAATTGTATTAGTTTTTATTATGAATATAAAATACACACAAAAAAATTCTATCATATTTTGTGCAGATGTATTTTAAAGTCTTCAAAATCAATCATTATTAATAATAATAAAATTTTCTATCAAATAGATTCATAGTTTAACTGCCCGCAGTCTATCAAGGGAATTTCGTGATTTAGCAAAACTAAACCTTCCGAAACCCATGAATAGAACTATTCAAGTTCCTTCCCAGAATAGTGAAGAGGGTGAAAGAGAAAGCTTGTGTAGTCCAGAGTCTGTTCAGAGCTCATTTAGCACTGGTCATCCGGATAATACACATGGCTACACCTCTGATGAGAGTAATACTAGCACCAATTCTGTGACAAAAAACAAGTCCCGACGTCATATATCAAGATCCATTCTTGAAAGAGCTACTTATTGGGAACGTAGAGCTGAGCAGGGATTATTGAGCGATGCCTCTGTGAGTGAAGAATTCCCAGGCATAGATATTAATCCTGATTAAGTACTCAAAAAATTGGCATTTTCATACAATAGTATATAGAATTTTTATATATGTATGTATATTTATATTGTATTTTAATTGAAAAAAAAGAGATACTTTTAAACTATTTTAATCCTTTTTAAAATGGCAGTTTTCATTTAATGGTTACTTAGTATTGTTGTGTTTTCTGTTTCAATTCGTATGTTATTTATTGATTTGTATTGATACTGCAAGTAGTATCAAAACATATCTTTGACACATATCATCTATATATTCTTTGTTACTATCCTTATCTCCTACTTTACTTCTTGATCATTTTTATTAGCATTTATTTTTAAAACTAAATTTTGATTTATCTTTTAATGTGTAGGAATTTCAGTATTAAATAATTTAATTTTTATCAGTATTCTTTATGCATTTTTTATTTTTAGCGTTACATTAGTGTAGTTTTCTGTTTACATCAAATCTTAATTGTATTTGAATATACTAATATTTTTGTTGGAATTTAAAATATAAAACTTTAAAACTTAATTAAATGAATTGTTTTTACCATGTGTCTCAGAAATTACGAGATCGAATAGCCCATTATGTGATTTCAAGTAATATATCTCTGAAAGGAGAAAAATTGTGTTGGTAATCTTGAACTTGTTGTTAACTCTCGTACATGTTGATTCTGATTATGTAATAGAGCTTTGATTAACTCAAATTAATGTAGTAAAAATGTACTATTTGGTAATATATTTATGTGATACAAAACTAAGCTTAATAAACATTTCATTAATAGCTAAAATATGAACAGAGCTTAAATTTAATACAATGTTTTCATGCAAGAAGGGATTTTAAATGTTCTATTATATTTCTATAAATATGTTAGAAAGTATAGTGCAGCTTAATTGCATTAAATATTTTATAATTTTTTTAAGAGTACAGTACAGTCCCGCTAATCCGAACATCCGGTTAATCCGAACGGCTCCGCGGAAAAAATTTTATAATTTTAAGGACGAAAATCGGTCAATTTTTTAATATAAAACAGTGTAAACCTTAATTCAAAACAGTTCTTTATTTAATATTCACGCACTATACATCAAGTTATGGTACAAATTTTAAAATGGAATAAACTACAGAACAGAACACTAATGTTTAGTATGAAAAATTGTACAACATAAGATTAAATATAAAATATGTACAGTACAGTACAGTACTGATAATGTAGTGAACAAGTACCTTATTACATTAATTCAGTTATTTTTTTCTGACGCAACGAAGACAGTCTTTTCGATGATGCGTAATTTCGCCAGCGCCTTCATAAATAACACATCAGCTGGTGTAGTGTCGGGCTGTTGCTCCAAGTAGCGCAAGGCAAGGTCAAAGGCAGCTGCGTCGTCTGCATGTGGCACCACATCCTTCTTATCGCATTGCGTCTCGTCGTCACTCCCCCAATTTTGTCACACCTTCACTTTTATCTAAACACTTTAGAACCTCTAGTTTGTCTTTAAGAGTAAGTGTTGAGTGTTTACGCTTACTCGTCATAACAATCTGTTTATGTACACTGTATGTGTAAATTTCCAAAACACACAACAAACTGTTTTCACTGTAGAATATCACACTGTTATTAACACAGAGACAAAAGCGGACGAGTATAGAACGAGCGCGGAATGACTGAAGGCCAACAGTAGGGGCACACGCAGTCACACTAAGTTAGGAGTGGTGGAGGGAGGACACACGCGTCGAGGAATGGGAGTACAGTCCACGCGGCAAAAAGCGGGCGCGTACGCTCACATTACGACAAAATACATAGACACAATAGACCTGTACTCCCGGTTCAAATAGTGATTTCGCTGTTACTCCGGCTAATCCGAACAATCACGTAATCCGAACAGGGGTCGGTCCGATATTGTTCGGATTATCGGGACTGTACTGTATTCAAATTTTTGCACCTATTTTATTACACATTTAAAAATCTTTTAATATAAAAATCTAGCTTCAAATGTGTTATATTTATATATCTAGGAATTTAATTCTGTTTAGACAATATTAGAAATTACAAGGGGATCTGTTTCCATGTATTTACAATTGTTACCTTTTACTGTAAATATTGTAATATACTGTTTTTCTGATATGTTACTTCCTCAGACAGTTCCAAGATGTCTGAAGTTGCCTTTATTCAATTGTTAAAAGTGCATACACAAGGCTTAAACCTTTTTATTTTGCATTCCATATTAGTATACTATTTGAAGTTATTCAGATTTTTTTTCGACAGAATAAAAATATATTTTACTTTAATTGTTGTCTATTTAATCTATGAGAATAAGTGGTTGTTATAAGTTATTCCTTCTGTAAAATCTGCTATATGGGGTTAATTGAATTATAATTATGGTATAAATTTAGGCTATTGTTAATACTATTTGTGTGTCGAGAACTCTTTTTAAACGAGTTTCTTGTAAATTAAATCCTGCTTAAGAGGTTTGGTTGGGCCTTTTCCAGGTTAATTTTGTAGTCCTGAAACCGTGAGAGAGGCTGGCTCACCCAACACACAAAGACCATCACCCTTAGTTTTCTTATTGTTTTTAGTCCTCAAATTGTGTTCCATGAAACTCCAGGGTTCTGCAAGTCAAAGTACGAATTGATGAGAAAATTATAAATGTGTATACAAAATAGATTCACGTTTTCTATGGATTTTGTATTGCTCCAAGTATTTGAAGCCCTGTTCCCGGGGGGGAAGCTTTAAATAATCTTCTTAAATAACTTTTGCATCTTTGTAATGGGGTGCCACTCGCACTCACGTATACTACGGTAGAGATTAGCCTCAACAAAGATAAGTCATTTGAAATTTTTCTTAAAGCACAAATGTGTTTAAGTTATGTAATTGAGGAGGAGGGAACAAAATCACAGAAATGTATTTAAACAATTGGATTATTGTAGGGAAAAAAAATTTCGAATTGGAAAATTTGACATTTTAATATTTCTTTTATTAAAATGTGGATTGTTTTGAAATTGCTGTTTTTTATTTTTTAATCATGTATCCATGGGATTTTCAAATTTATTCATATCTCATTTATGAGGAAACTTGTAGACGAAATAATTAATTGTAATGAAAAATGTTAATATCAATAAATACTCAGTGAAAATTAGCAAGAAAATTACAGTTTATTAATAGATTCACAACATATTTTTACAAGTGACTTGAAGTTAGAAGTCATAATAAAAAGGGATTTCACAGAAACTTATGTGCATTAAAAGTAAAACTAGTTACAAAAATATATAAGAAAATGAAATTTAGATCTAAAATCAGTCTCAAAAGTAATGTAATAACAAAATCAAGCATTATTATGCATTTGTGAAGATCTCAGTTTTTTTGCATATACATAAATGAAACATTTTTTAAAAGCTTGCATATATTACAACTGTTTATGTCCCATAAACTAAGCTTTTAAATTATTCTTTAACTGTAAAATATGCAAAATACTTTATTTGAATTATTCAGGAATTTAGAACGAGAGACACAGATTAAAGTTCATTTATTACATATCTAAAGAGAAATGTAATTTAAAAAATAAAATATTATATGATTGATATATTATACAGAATTTTTTAGATTTTGATCCAAAATTCAACAAAAAAGATTGTGGAAACCAAAAATCAGTGGCTATAATTTAAATATATACATAAAATGACTGCCACATCTTTAACTTAAATGCATCATATTTGATGCTGGGGATAATTTTCATTGTATATCCTTCCTTATTTGAAATTTCCGACTCACAATTGGTCATCTGAATGAAATAATGCAAATTGACAAGACACATCGACAATTAGATTATTAATCTTATAGCATGGAAGGACTGCATCACACATACGATTACAAATTTTGTCCCTTTGGATTAGCAAAAAGATTTCAGAGTCAATAAAAAGTATAAAAAAGAAGAGTATCTTAATGTTTGGCAGTGTTTTTACTGTGCATTTCTGATTGGAAGATTCATTCAAGCAGGCTCGGACTTGGGAACTGATTGGTTACCTCTCATTATTTGATAGCCAAACAGCGCCAAGAGTCCCACGACGACGGTTCCGCATATGCCAAACAACTGAAAGAAAAAAAAATAAGTTAATATCTACAAGAAGGAAATAAACATTAAATTACATAGATAATTTATGTTTCTTTTTTGCTTATTTCTAAACCCATCAATTGTTAGTATTAAAACGAAACACACCAAGTATAAGTTTTCTCTCCAATGATAGGTTGTTTGTAGGAAAAAGTTTTACTTGGCATTAACTTAAGATTATAGCAACCCCAGAAGGTGAGAGGATTACCAGATTGGCGACTAATTATCCTTGGCGACAGTGGCGTAACGGAAAATAGTTTCTCCTCCCCCCCCAAGCCGGATCTTAAACAAAGGATTGAAAACTCATAATATTAAATATTTTTACGTGATGCGTAAAAAACATTAATATTAAACTTCTAACTGAATATAAAATCAACCTGAGTCTGAGTAAATAACATATAACGCGAGAGAGTATTAAAATGGAAAATCTGACAACAGTCGACAGATAACCTGGTAACTTCAATGCAAACACTAAGACACGAAAATTGTATAATATAATTTTTGGTTTTAAATTCTTACGAAAGAAGAAAAAAATTTCATTTACCTTATTCTTCGATTCTGAATCCCAGGATGAGCCTGCCCTCAAGTTCGATTCTATACTGAAACTCTTAATAAGGAAAGTTCTTTGTACAATGAGATTTAGTGAAAAAAGAATCCTGATACATAGTGCGCATTTTTAGAGAAAGAAAGACAACTAATATTACTAATCATTTCCAGGATTTGTTCATCAAGTTCCCAGCATTACTACTATTACTAGCACTTTCACAAGATGATGTACTCGCAGATAGTAAAAAGTTATCCAATTTTGTATATTTGCTATAAATATTATACTCTCCTCCTTTCCAAATTTTCGTTTTTGAGAATCATTTAAAGTTGTTGTTTTTTATCTCCACTCATTTTAGGTTTCTTGTCTTATTAACAAAATACGAGCATAAGAACCAGAATATTAAATTCCGTTTTAAAAAAAAGTTAATATTGCAAAAGAGAAGCGAGATAAAAATGTTTTAATAGTAAAGGAGCACGCCCTATATATTTAAGAGCGTTCAATATAAAAATATATGTCTTAATTTTGTGAAATGTTTCTCATGCTTTATTTGACTGAATACTCTAAACCAAATATAATCAGTTAAAATCCTCTCTATGCTTTTCCACAAAAAGTAATACTATTTTACATGAAAAAAGCATAACAGATATACGTTTACGACTTCGCTAAATCAAAATGAAATACATGTGGGGGGAGCTAAAGATGCCAATAAGTTACTCAGCTGCTTTGGTTAAAAGTAAATCATGTCTATTTTCTCGTTACAGCTAATGTAAAGAAAACTATAATAATACCAGGGATAAATTTTTTTTATCTTTCTAGCATTTTATCCAATTCTCCGTCTGACTTTTGTTTTATATGTTAGTAATTTAGGTTAAAAAAAATGTGTGCGTGTATCAGTGTGAACACGCGGTAGAAGTTAATTTCTTAGGCTTATATGTATTGAATTGGATAATAAAGTTTTATTTTGAAGTAATCTTATACATAATTCACAAATTTACTATTATCATTATTATTTCAAACTGTATTTAAAAAAATAATTAGGATGGAAAAGGTATAAGTATAAAACAAATTTTCATTTCAATACATAATACTAAAATTTTTTTTATTGTATACATTTATTGAAAAATATCATTGTTAGTTTATTTCCAGGTAAAATCCTAGCTGAGCACACTGCTGTTTTTGGCGCCATTTTTTTTCGCCAAATAGCACCAAAAACCCGTATTTCAAAAAATGACATGGACGAAAACGAAGAAAAATCGGGGGGTGACGATGTTAGTTGGTGCCAAGAATTTTGTCGCCAAGCAGTGTGCACAGCTAGGATCCAACCTGTAGTTTTTGCACTCAATATCATTTAAGAATCTCGAAAACACTGCATCAATCGTAGTATTTGATTTTGTGGTCAATATTCAGCTATTTTGTAGAGATAAGGCGAAATTGTCTTTTTGCATCTTAATTTTTCTCCTATTTGAGATAAAACTGGAAACTCGAGTCATATTGTCTTAATTTATCCTACATGAATTAGTTTTCCAACTGCACTATTTGCCAATCCATCTCTGTCACATCAATATTTGTGGTAATCATGTAATAAATATTATTCTCATAAATTGTTTGCTAAGGCAATCCATTTGTATCAATTAGTGACATCTTATGTAATTTTTGACGTACGAAAGTTTCTTTTGAAATTAATACATCTTTTACAGTTATTCTGTCCGCATATGCATTTAATATTTTATTCATTGACGGAATTATTAGTGTTGAATAATCCTTGCTTCAGCTTCTTCCACAGTACAAAAACGAAACTGAGTTATTTCCATTTCATCAAGTTGTTCGCCGTTTCCAATTTTTGTAGGGAATTGTTGCAGAAAATTGTTGATTCGCTTGATGCATGACTTCATTTAGTTTATAAAATTTTAGATTTCGCGTCTGTTTCGGTTGCTTATAGACGGGTGTAGAACGGATTGGTGGTAATTAAAGTATAAATCTCCTATTAAAATAGTATCTAATCCATCAAAATTTGACAAAAACTTTCCAGTTGTTTAATCTGGAATCAACATTCAATAATAATTGAGCACTGTGATCATACTCATCTCTGCTATGATTATGACTTTCATGTATTTGAAAAGAGTTCAGTATTGTTGAGCAGTTTCAGATTGTAACGGAAGAAATCGAAACTTTTAAAGCTGTATGAACAGTCACTGCTGCTTTACCATTCGAAGCACAAGTCATATATGCATGATAGTATCCATCATTGTCCGTAGAGCGATTATAAATTTCCATCAAAAGTGTAATGGCCAATGTTTTACCGCAAGGCCAGTAAAAAATAGTTGAAATGGAGTTCGATCTGATGATACGAAATAGCATACAGTAAAAATCCTTTGTTTTTCGTTTGACATTCTCATTAATTGATAGAAATTTTCATTGGCCATTAAATTTTCTCTCTTTTTTTTTTGCAATAGGTCCTAGTTTATGTAATGTTGCTAAGTAGACACCATTATTGAAACAAAAATAAAATTTTCATTCGCAATTTTTTAATCGCCAAATACGGTGATTTTCATTTGTTATAGTCTCCAGTTTTTCTAATGTAACCCCTGAGAAAATGGGAAGTGGACCTGATGAAGCAGATGTTGATTGCCAATTTGGCGCGAAACTCGTTTTCGTTCCCAAACCCTTGGCTTTTTGTAAAATCGAGCTTTTTATTAAAAGTTTTTATTTTTTGAAGGCTTAATTTTTAAGTTAATGGTTCACAATTTCAGATATCGATTGCAAACAACGGTAATTTTTAAACAAAATTACTTTAGTAAAAAATTCTCGTAAACTGGCTAATAGACGAAAAACACAGACAAAAAAATTTTTTTTTTAAAGTCGTAATTTTTAGCTATTTTTTCAATCTTTGTACAGATTACGGATAATAAATACTATTCTACATACAGAGAAAAATTTCGTGAGATTTTTATAAATAACGAAGTTATTAATTATTTTATTAAAATTTTGAGTAATTTTTGAAAAATCGAGAAAAAAAAGAGTTTTCGGCATTTTTTTTTAAATGACCGACTCTAAAACAGAAAATCGTGAACTTCTTTAGGATAGAATATGAATTCATTAACGCGAAAGGAAATTGAAAACGAACGACTTAGAAATCATTTTCATAAAAACGTATCACTTTTGACTCATTTTAGAAAAAATCGTAAATAGAAAATATCTATATTTTGTAAAAAAAATATATATACCATATTGTGGCGAAAAAAATGACCTTTCCGATTCTGTAATTATTTTTGTCCGAGATAGATAGTAAGAATTAGATGGCTTTTTTAAAAACTAGGGAAAGTAGGAACTTCATGCATCCCTTCCTTACGTTCATTGCGTAACCGTAACGGGTAATGAGTAACGAAATTTTTCCCAACCGTGCCATTAGAAGTTAACTTCAAGAAAAAAGAAAAGTATCTCTCGCGCTTTGTGGCGATTACAGCGAATCAAACAAATGTTTTGTTTTTATATCTAATGAGCTTATTAAAGTTTTGATTTTGAATGACATATATCGCAAATAGGAAAATCTCTTAAAAATTATATTTAAAAAAAAATAAAGCGATTTTTGAGAAATCTACGTTAATGACGTTAATCAGGCTTTGAGCCCCCTAGAAGCTTTGCCCCCGCAGTTCGGGGGTGTACATTACGCCACTGCTTGGCGACAAATTTAGCGAAATATTTTATTGCGAAGGATTCCTTCGAGAAGTGTGTCACTGGGAGTCGATGACCCTTCTGAAAATTTCAATGGGTCTATATAAAGGTCTTTGAAGTTAAGAATTTCCTAGTGCGTTCGTTGTCTGCGATAAGACAATATACTTCATTTGCCCGAGTTCCACCATAATATGGAAAGTCTGAACTTTGCTCACTTCTCTGCCAAATGAGCTTAGCGGCCGGGAAGATGGGCAAACATAATGAGCTAAGCTAATATAATAATGCTAAGTAAGACAAAAACATGCCTCCAGACAAATCCAGAAATGCTGAGGATGACGAAAGAGTACCATAAGCTTCTAGAATGTGGCTTCACTGTCTTTCAGGGAAGCAGCATTGGAGTCAAAGTTTAACAGCGATTGCATTTGATCATGGGATATTGTGACCAATAACTTGCACATTGCTGCGTTTTACAGTTGTATGAACTGAGTATTCTGTGTATGTGTATGATGATTGTGGTTGGATTCTAGTTGAACCCATTTATTTAGCGCCAAGTTAGCAGCAACTCTTGCACGCAAGTTGGCTATTTTGAAGAATGCGGTTTTTTCTATGGCGTTATTTAACGAAACTTTTTGGCATCGAGAAAACCCAGGGGTTCGACTAGTACTTAACTGATGTTTGCTTCTAGTTAGACGCAAATGCACTGTATTTGCTAGAAAGTTCCATAATAAATAAGGATCTTCATTGAAAGAATATGCTTGTCATTTATTTGCGTGGATCTTCCTACATTTGAAATCCGATCAACGACACATCAATATATTAAATGTTATTTCATCAACTACTATGGGGCCGGATTGGATAACAGACATACGTTGAATCTAATTATATGTATCGATTGACCATGATGAAAGCAATCGCTCTGAAAAAAAAATGAATCAACAAATGAATTTCATCTTAAGAAACGAAGAATAGGTACTTACGTATTATCGCAATTCTCGCCAACTCTATTAATAACTCGGCAAGTTGGCAATCCCGATTTCCTATGAGTCGTATGACCTGATTTGGCAACCTGGTGCTTCGTTTCATATAATGTCGCCAATAGGTTACGATAATTCGTAAGTACCGAAAAGTGTTGTCTGCCAATCACGAGATTTGTAATCCTGCCGTTTGATGTTTATTTTCTTTTGAAAATGTATCGAAAAGAGTAATTAGATACCTTAGCAGAAACGTTATTCTATATTTATCCAAAATTATAGATATGATCTATCGTGACATGTGCGAACCATTATCTATAGCAGGTTTGGTGATTTTTTGGTTCGATAAAGGTTTTATTCCAACGAATTGTTTTTCGGTATTAAGTTTTCGTGGAAACCCTTAGGGGAGGCATTAGTTACCCAAATCACCAACCTACACTTCATACTTGATTGTACTTCTCAAGGTAAGCGATCCTTACGGGACACTTTTTTTTCAGTTGAAATTTGTTTGAACCCCGGGTGCTTTATAGAAAGGAACGAAAATAAAAATTCAGATTGATTAAAGATGGCAAGAATTTACTTCCTTACCACAGCAAAGATTCTTGCAACTTGTCCGTATCGACAGGATCCAATGGTTATGATCATAAGGATGGTGGCAATCAGGTACAAAACAGTAAACAAAACATCAGTGATGAAAGCCTGGAAAGTAAAAGGGCATTTTTAGATTGACACAAACATACTGAAACAGATTCTTTTATCGTACAGATCTTATCGTACTTTTTTTTTATTTATTATAGATTGGATCTTATATTCCTGATTTAGAGACAAAAATATCGCGAAATCTTTACGAGATTTTTGCACCAAGTTGACAAGCCTCCATTTGGCAAAACATTTTTTAGCATGTTAATAACTTTTTATTTGGTAAAAAAACAAATGCATGAAAAATAAATGCCTCTTCATTGTTCTTGCATTCACTATTTAAATAGATTTTTTAAAAAAAAAAACATGTGCCAAAAATTAAAGAGAGTACAGTCCCGAAAACTCGGTACTCGATAACTTGGTAGTTCGGATAACTCGGCCACTCACTTGCAGGTCGAAAAGCTCCATGTGCCTTCAAAAAAAGTACGTACTTTTCCTTTGGGTGTTTCGGTAGATTTCTTTGTGTTGTATTTTCAAGAAAATAATACATGCAAGTGCAGTACAATATTTTCTGATGAAACATTCTTACACATTGTTTTTTAATCTCATTCTCGATAACCTAACATTTCCCTATGGCCCAGAGTATAGGTAAACTGCAGGTGAAGGTTGGCTAGCCCCAAAACTTTGTTTAAAACTGCAATCTTGGTTCCTAAGGCCAGGAGTTTTCTATAGTACTACTGTGGCTAATATTTCTTACTATTTTGACTAGTTATACTTAGGTTTTATAACATTATATATATATATATATATATATATATATATATATATATATATATATATATATAAACTGCTGTTTATAAAAAATGCACACAGCACCATGAAGGAATCATCAGAATTAAATGAAATTTAATGCACAAACGACTAGTATTAATACAAATAAATGACGAAATTTTCAAAGCAATAAAAAAAAAAACAATATTATAAGTGTCCGAAATCAGTATTTTGTGTAACCACCAAGCGCTGCAATAAGTGCTGCTATACGACATGGCATGGAATCAAACATATTTTGAATGTTTGCTTGTGGAAAAGAATTCTATATTACTTGTATGCGCAGCAAAAGTTAATTTTTTGAAGCTGCTGGACGCGGATCACGAGCGAGACGCCGATAACTAAATCCCACACGTGCTCAATAGGCGACATATCCGACGAATAAGCAGGCCAAGGAAGAAGTCGCATGTGTTGGACTGAACAGAAGTCTCGAACAGTCTTTGCAACATGTGGACGTGCATTATCCTGTTGAAAGATAGCTCCAAGGATGCCTTGAAGGAAGGGAACGACTTCGGGGTGTAGCACTTCTCGGACGTACTTGTTGCTATTGAGATTACCCTCAATTCGTAGCAAATTGGATCGTGCATGATACGAAATCGCACCCCAAACCACAACTCCGGGTGTTAGGCCACTATGTCGTTCGATAACGCACTCTGGAAGGCAGTGTTCACCGGCATAGCATCTAACACGAATGCGGCCATCATGGTCCCCCAAATTGAAGCGTTATTCCTCTGATAAGACAACTTGGTGCCAATCAGCTTGCCAGGCTCTGTGCTCATGAGCACATTGCAGACGCAGACGTCGATGGTTTACCGTGAGGGGGGATCCTGTATAAAGGCACACTTGCACACAATTCACGGTGTAGCAGACGTCGAGGAATTGACGAAGCCGACAATAGTACACCTTTAGCAGTAGACCAACGTGCTGCCAACTGCCTGGAGGAAGCTGTACGGTCATTCACCACCATGCGGAACAGGTGTTGATCGTCACGCGCTGAAGTCACTTTCCGTCGTTCACTGTCAGTTTTTCGAGTTGTTCGGTGCTCGTCGGTCCACTGCTTCCAAACTCGCATCACTGTGGAACGGTTGCGCTGCACACGAGCTCCTATGCGTGATAGGAAAATCCTCCTTCTCGAAGGCCTCCCTTGTTCAAGTCGTCGGAATTTCTCCTTGTTTCGTCGTGGAGGTCTCACTAAACGTCCGCCATTCACTGTTTTCAACGGTCCTGCTACAGCTCTCCATTATACACTTTCAGCATATTAAAAAAATGGGGTTCGTAATTTGGCACCATTTTATAACTTCTGTTGACATTAGTGTTTCTATATTAATGTAATTGAATCGAAACTGAAGCCTGGTTCCTCATTTTTCTTTACCATATTTTACAGGATGTATGTAAGACATAGCTGTCCTCCCTAATGGGAATATTGAGTTGAAGCAACTATTTTATTGAATAGATTTCGAGGCTCTGGGTAATTCTTCGTAACTAGGCTTACCATTTTTTGAAGGCTTAACCCCAGAACATATTTTTGAAATAACTTAACAGTTTAACCATTCAGTTGCATTCCTCACTAGAAAGGACTTTTTCAGAAATGGTTTGTTTTATTTATACCACAAAAAATAAAAAAAAAAGTTCCGAATTTTAATATTTAGCAAATGTTCAACGATAGATACTAAACGTCTCTTTCCACATGCCACTTGATTCCCATAGTTTAACACTTTCTCGACTGGAGCAGATGTCAACCATTTTAGAAAGTCGTTTGAAGTTCCTTTCTTTCTACATCTCCTTAATAGAACGTTCAACCGCAGCCTACCCTTCTATTCTGAATCATCTGGTGCAACAAACAAATAAATCAACTCCTGTAATTTCGTTAACAATTGTGCAATCTCTTCTAAATCAAATCAGGCAATTTTATTTCGCACATTAATCCCCTAAAACTCTTATGAACTTTATCAAAACTGGTTCTTCACAGCTCTGAGTATTGGACACGAAAATTATAAAAATTGAATACATTCGAGAAGAAATTTTTTTTCCCGAACATCATTTTCTTTAAGAATGCATATAAATTCTTTGGTTGAAGATGGTAGAAATCTGTGGGTTTTTCTTTCCTGATGTTAAACTAATTCAGAATATGTCAGAAATCCTTCTGTTGCCGTGATTGAATTACCTTTCAATTTCAGAACTACATTATTAAATATGCACAGCCGTAAGAGAATGTTTAACAATGCGATGTCGAAAATATTGGTCTAAAATTCAAATAAATAAATTCTCAACATCTCCCAGACGGTTATACAACCCCCGACATTAACCCGGACAGCACTCAAAAACTAGGATTATATAATAAGCTTACGCATGCCTATAAATTATAATAACTTACCGACATGAAGCAATTGATGAACGTACAGAACTTCTGAAGCCCTAGCACGTACACGATGAGTAGAAGTATGGCAATGATGAGGGTAGACACGACAACAGTGTTATAAAAACTGTAAATACCGCCTTGGCCGCAATAGGCCCCTTCCGATACGCAGATGATTCCACATAATCCAATAATCTGGGAATAAAGAAAAAAGATGCATTGTTTGCACATGCAGTACAAGCTTTAAACGATAGTAATATTGATAATGCAATATAACATGACATAGAATAATAAATACAAGATGCTCTAAGCGTGTAATTCTAGAGAAAACATTTTTTTTTTTCATCTTTCGAATGTATTAAATTTTTGTGCATAAATTGATACATTAGTCGAGATCAGTGGTTCCCAAACTATTTTTTAATCAACGACTTCTCAAAATTTAATATCCGATATTAAATGAAAAAGTATTATTTTAGTATTTCAGATTTTATTGAATTGAGCAAAACTCAAAAAAAAAAAATTATATTAAAAAATTACAAAACAAATTAAAATAAATGGAAAACCTTTAATGTGAAAAATGTACTTGCTTCTTTGATTCCATGATTCTCTTCAAATTGTGTGGGTGTTAGGTTTGATAACTGAATTCTCATATCTGTGGCTGCATCAAATCTGTTACGATATTTTGTTTTTGTTTTGGTCAAATAAAATTTGTCACGCGGAACACCTAAATTTTGTCACTTTGGGAACCACTGGTCTAGATACTACAAGGAAAATAGAATTTTCACTGAATTAATAATATGTTCACAAATTCAAAATGGCCGAAGTATGAGAACAGAAAAACAAACCTTTATCGTGTCCTATATTTTTTAAAAATTGCTGAGAGTTTCAAATATCAAAATGTATCATTTGTACAGGCGAGTAAAGAGAGTAGCCATTTTGCTAGCAAATCTCGCAATTCTAAAATGTGACCTTGGAGAAATATTACTCCTTCTTCCTTGTGAAATTGATTCCCATGTATGCATTTAGTCAGGAACAATGTTATGATAGACCAGTGATACTCAACCTCCGGCGGCACAAGAAATGCAATTATTTAAGAACTAAACATTTAGCTGGAAAGTCTATCAATCAGTTTTGCTTTTTAATAGTGCAATGGCATGGATGAAAGGAAATCGAATCAGTTAAAGATGCATACAAGTAAATATTTTGTATGCCTGTTGAATAGAATCATATTCAAGTAAAAATGAGTTTTAATGTTTTGATTCATTTTGCTTCTTCCAATCTTGTTTTGGTCTTATAGTGTCCCCCCCAATCGAAATTTGAAGATAAGATCTATCTGTGAGGGGGGAGGAGAGGAAACAATAATTTTACACTCAAAAAAACTCCGTGTAATGCCGGGCTATAGAAAAGGAAAAGAAACCCCTTTCTTAAATCGAAACTAAGCGGAACAAATTTCGAAAAAGGGAAGTTTGATGACATATTATAGAAATCACTCGCGTTGCGCGCGTACAAAAACACACACGCAGAAATGCTGGCTGAGGGAAAGAGAAAGCCCGTGCAACACCGGGCCATGCAGCTAGTTTTTATTAAAATACAATGCACAATGAAAATCCACAGTAATAATAATTTATCCTTAGAAATTTGTAAACACTACTTAGATCTTTTCCACATAAGAATTGATTAAAAGCAAAGGAGATTAATAAACAACAAAAAACTGTGATGTGTGATACTTGCATAGTGTTGTATTGAATTAATATGGCACAGCTTTTACTTACCATTCCAGATAACATTTTTCCAATTTCTTTGATATATCTTTTGAAATCTTCTCGTATGTTGAACGAAAAAAAATCTAATATTTCACACATTTGATTCTTTTTTTTAAGTAAAAAAAAAAAAACTTCATTTTTACAATTGATTCCAATGATAAAAATATTTTTTTCCCTTCTAAATCTAATTCGAGTTCCCAAACACAAAATTTTTCTAATATTTATTTTAAGACTCGAATGCAACATGTTCCGCATTTATTCAAATTAAATGCAATGAAAAGATAGAACAAAATGAAATGAATTATTCAAGAAAGGAAATAAATGGTATAAATAATGTCGACATATATCAGAATTGTTTTATGAATACCGCAGAATTATGACAACTGTTTGGCGCTATGTTTGAAACTCCAAATGGCAAAAATGGTAACCTCAGAATAGTTCAAAAAATCAATTATTAGTTTTAATTGAGTCATTTTTTTAAAAAAAATTGTACACGTATCAATTACGGCAATATAATAATTTAGATTCAAAATGCTGCATTTGTTCACAAAAATTTAAAAAAAAATTTTATTCCAAAACTGCTTTAACAGATTGTATTTCATTTTATAGGCAACATGTTTTATACAAGATTACAATACTGATGTAGTAAATTTTGTTCCAGCTGCCGTGATCTTTATATACGTTTTATGTTTTAAGAAATGAATTTACTTCAAATATAAAAACTCAAAAATAAAAATAATTTTAAACATTACTATAAGTTTTCAAGTAACTAAAATAATTATACTACACATACATATTACGTCATTCTTGTTTTTGGAGAGGTCAACATTCTTCCTACATTCCCTCGACAAGAAAATTCTGGTTTATGAAACAATTTTCAAAAATATCAGTTCTCGCGTTTCATTGTACGAATTTAAAAAGAAAGGAAAAAAAAACCGTGATTTCTAATTTTCTGTTTTGTTTTATGAAGTGTAGAGAGCAATATAGAGACAGAAAACTCGCCTATTCAATAGTAAAACGTTATTTTGGTTTCTTGAATACAATTCTGATTTTTCCACAGTAAAAAAAAATTATAAAAACGAATTCAAATTTTTTTTAAAGATATAATATCAAAATACAGGTGGTTATCAAAACAAAAGAAACACATATTTAGAAAGAAACCGTTATTAGTATGGTGTAAGGCGGCATGTAATACAGCTTGTATTCGCAAACAAACCAACTTATACAAGTGTTGAATAGTGTTTAGAGGAATATTCGTGGAGATACCGTGAAAGTTCTGGGTGAGTGAAATTAACGCCACACTCTTCAGCTGCACGAGGGCTTTTGGGGACGGATCTCGTAATTTTGAACCATGATCAAGGGACGAGAGGACACCCTCTCTCCTAACTTCCATACCACACCAACGGGAGAACGTTTGAGCCTCGACATGCATCGGTCCCCTCTGCACGGTGGGTTTTCAGCGGTTCTAGGTTCGAACTCATGACACGCCAGCCATAAGTCCGTTACCTTGAACACGTGAAAGTTCTGGGAGATATGCCGGAGGAGGTTATAGATTCCGTATTGAAAGATCTAAAATAGGCCATAAGGGTTCTATTATATTGAGGCCGTGTATTGTGCGGGCCAAGATAAAAGTTTAACATCATTCTCGTGTTCATCAAACCATGATTGGACATGTCCCACTGCATGCATAGGTGCATTATCATCGTAAAAAATTCCATCTCCTTCAGGAAACAAAGTTTGCATCGTAAGATGGACCGGGTCAGCTAAAATTTCTCTAAGTGATCCTTTCTTTCAGGGTTACGATTAGTCCAGCAGAAAACCACGACACGGCTGCCCATATCATGACACATCCATCTAACACCAATTAGAAAGAGACGATCCCAATCAGCTTGTGCAGTTGTCCTCCAAACGTCTTGTAGGGAAAAGTGTGAAAAACGGATTCGTCAAACCATTTTACTTTCTTCCACAAAAACTGGAAGTGAGAATCTTGGTATTGTGAGTATGACACCACTGTAGAGACGACCTTTGCCCTGGGAAATGGCCGCTCTGCCTTTTAATTCTTCGTCTCGGACCCTATTACTTTCTTCCTCTTATCAATCGACCAGGTTCTGTGAGTATGACACCATTGCAGACTACTTTTGGCATTAATATCTGTGACAAGCGGATTGGGAATCGCTCCGCTACCGTAAATGTTCTGTTTATGTGAAGGTGCCTTTTAACTGCAATCATTGACCCTGGAGATTCTATAGATCCTGATTGAGCTCTCCGGTCACTAAAACTACAGTTGTTCGCTTTTTAGATCTTACAATCTATTTCAATATCCATCGGTCTCTTTCACTGAGCTACTCTTTCCGAGCTTTGCCGAGCTTGTCTTGCCATGCTGTGTGTATGCTGTCAGGTCTTTAGACACTGAACCTCCAATAAACCTGAAGGAAGGAAAGATTCGATCTAGGTACCTTCCGTTCCGTACGCAAGTACTTTATAGACCACGCCAAAACGATCGCCTTTGCGTGATGTTTGGTACTAGTTTATATAGATATCACACCGCCACAAACCTAAAAGTTGGGATATTTCGGTCACACTTGCTCCAGCTAGACGGGCCCCCTACAATTTGGCCTCTTTGAAAATGTGAGAGGTCCGACATTTTACGCTTTAGACTTACAGAGTTTTAATTAGACTACCAGAACATATACATTTTTATTTATAAAAAAAAGGTATTATATTTTAATGCTTACGCAGCGCATTTAAAAATGTCACTTTTAAAACCTTCTTTGACTATTAAAAGCACACATCAACGAATTAAATTAATTTTCAATGATCAATAAAGTTTTTGTAATTAATACAAATGCTTATTAATATGCTTATGTTTTCGTTAATGTATTTTTATGGCTTTTATGAAAATGTAAAAATACTGTAAATGTGTGAAAACAGATTTCAAGAAAATTAGAAAATATCACTACATTCAATTTCTGTAAAACCATTTGTTCTAAATCGGAGAAATACACTACATGCAAAAAACAATGGGCTCAATTCATGTGACGTCATAGTCACATGATAGTGAAAGCCACGTGATTCTAACCAATCAGTTCAAAAACTCATGCGACGTCATAGTCAAACGATAAAAAACTATCTAGTGTTTCCACCTAATCAGTTCACGCGCTCCGGTGTTGCCAAGTTTTGCTCATTGCAGAAACTTTCTCTTAAAAAGTACATATGTATACGAAATGCATTTTATTTAAAAGTATAAACATAAAATATGGTTTTTTTTTTCATTTAAAAAAAATCTTTTTGGTGAATTTTTTTTTCCTTACATTTTTAAACATCTTTGCCAAAATATGAAATTTGAAATTGTATCCGAGTTTTACAAATAGAACAACACGTACAATTAGTTTAATGTTTGTTTTGAATTCAATGGGAAAACATGTGTTTATTTTTATCATGTGACTTCATGAATTGAGCCCATTGTAATTGTATCTTTTACAGAATTAGATGTATTTTATGCTATGTATATAAAGTAAAAGATCATGTAAGAAAAGTAAATATAACATTTGATTTTAACATTTCCAATACATAAAAATAGTTTTATACAAGATATATTATACCACCAATTAAAGTAATTGAACTCTTCTTAAATATGAATTTGAATATTCACATAAGAAACATAATACTTTCAAATAAACAAAAGCAGAGTATAGTTTTTATTTCATTTATCAAATGGGAATTTGAAGGCAGTAAAAGTCGGTATAAGATAATAAATATATAAAAAAATAAATAATTTTAAAAAATTAAAATTTAGAAAATTAAATTTTAGTAAACTTTAAAAATAATTCATTTTATACATTCTTAAAATAATTTTTTCTCTATATTGAATGATCAAAATTTGATTCGCGAGTGAAAAAAATTTCAAAAATGAAAGTATGCACCACCTTTTTTTCCCCTCCTTAAATCCATCCTCCTTATAAATCCACATATCAATGATAATTCAACAGCACAAGGAAATTGGATTAATATAACATTTTGCAGCGCGATTCATGATTGTATGTTCAAAGTAAAATCCTTTCATAGTCATGACGTGTTATAAATTCAATTTAAATACTTAACTAAATTAGGATGGTTTTTTTTTTTTTTTTTTTTTTGCTTTGTTAAAACTTAGGTTGCTTTTATTCCATCCATCGAAAGTCCACAGATAATTGGGTGAATTCTGATCAAAAAATTAATACAAATTAAACACGATTAAAGAAATTATTATCTAACAATGTGTAATTTATATGAAACTTTAAATAATAAATTTTCGCTTCATAATCACGTTCATTCTATTCCGAAGAAGGAAAGAAAATAAATCGTTTTCATGACGCGATTAATAATGATTGTTTAGCAACAGTCATTCATACTAAGTTAATTTGACAGGGCTCTGGTTTCTCTTTCGAAATCGTTTGCGTCGCTTGGGTCACAGACGAGTTGTGAAATAATTTCTAAACTCAGAAGAGAGCTTAATTTTTTTAATCGTATTTTCATTTTCGCCCATTCCAGACAACTTTTCGAACGACACCTACGCGCAACAACCGGAAGAGCAGGTAGGATGCCGCACAGATGTTAAATAATGTTCGATTAGCTAGCGAAACATCGCATTCCATGGTACATGATGTAAAATCATTCACGGTATAACGAAAACTTAGAATTTAAAGTAAACGTTAAGTTGTGAATTCCCTAACTTTGCATATCGTGCTTACAGCGGTGCGATATAATTTGAGTTTTTAAATCTGACTTTAT
>BMAU01016701.1:0-19309 GCA_019973935.1 Trichonephila clavipes
AAATATAAAGTAATAAAAGGATTCTTACAAAAATGGTCACACCCTTATTTTGTTCTCTTACACATCCGAAGCCTTCATTTGGTGTGTTTAGTTTTTAATGTAGTAATGTTCTGCTGCAAAATTATGTTTCGTTTACAAAAAAAAGTGTGTGTTTAAAATATTGTAACAAATTATTCTAACAGTATATATTTTTAAAGTAATACTTCAATCTTAAAAATGTTGTAAAATATGTGCAAAAAGAATCTACAATTTCCTATATTTTGCGAAACATTTTTATACAATAGTATGTATTGTGTATTTTTGAGGTTTTTCAGAATTCTACGCGATTCTTTTTTTATATATATATAAAGTAAATTAATTAACACAGCACATTTTTTTCTCAAAAACCACTTTGAGGTTGATTAGAGAATAATGTTTGGAAATATTAAGCAAATAAAAGCATGCTTTTAATAGAAGTGTCAAAAAGGATATGTATGTTGTTTTTATGAAATATGTGAAAATAAATTTATAAAAAAATATTGCGTTTAAATTCGTAAAGCTGTATGAGGCCCTATTTTCTACTTCTTAAGTAGTAAAAAATTATATTTAAAAAATTAATATTAATTATTTTCGATAATCAGATCTACAAAAATTATTTTTGGATATATTATATAAAAAAGGATCATATGTATTAGAAATACTTTGTTTGAATAAATGTATTTAGTAATTCATTCAAATTCAGCGTAATTTTTTCTATTTTAACCTTTTGATATTTTGTTAATTAGCTTTTATTAATCGTGTGAAAATAATAGAATAAAAATAATAAAATAATTTGAATGAACAACATACTCAGCTCAAATTAATAATGCTTATTTAAAAAGCTCACTTTTTGGAAAGTTCCTTAATGTGCATAATCCTTAGTACATTTAAATAATGTTCCGGCTGGGTGACGTGGTTGGTTTATCGCTGGTCTTCTGTACCTAAGGTTGCAGGATCGACCCCGGCTCAAGTCGGTGGAATTTCATGATGCGTAAAATTTACATCGGCCATATCGTATGAATATTCGGCATGCATAAGATTCCATAGAACTCTCGGAAAAGTTAATTCCTAGGTCAGTTTCACATCATCAGAGCTCAAGTGCCTCCCTCTAGGGAGAACACTGGACGCCCTAAATTAAATTATCTGTGGTGATTGATATCCGTCTATATGGTACCACACTAACAAGAGATACCACCTCCTAGGGATCTACTAGGTCACACAGCAATGGTAAAACACCAATACCACATTAGAAATAAATAAAAACTCATTTAGCCCATTAAAAATAAATAAAAATATTTAAATAATGTTATAAGACTTTGATAAATAAGAATTGAAACAAAAAATATATATTTTCTTGTAAAAAAATCATTCTCAATAGTAAAATTGTTATTTAAAAAGGCAATTGCTTTTTTACACTTTTCTTTTCAGCCCTTAAAAATAATACGAGCAGGAAAAAACATTATCGCTAAATCAGTGGTTCTCAAACTTTCACTACTGGCGCCCCTCTTTTCAATCACAATTTTTACCGCGCCCCCCTTATACATTAATAATGTACTGAATGCAATAATAATGCACTTGGACGCTAAAGCTACAATACGATCATAATTATAAACCGTACAAATTAACAAGATAAGTATTAAATTTTGTATATCTTACGTTTAAGTAATATATTTTTGTTTTTTTGCTTTTTAGTTCGATTCACTATAAAAGCGTGTATTTTAGTTTGTTTTAAAACTATAACTTATTTTATAGTTATTTTACCTATACACTATAAAAATCACAATTCAGTGAATAATTTAATTAGAGAAAATATACTTACCTACTTTCAAGGACTTTTCAATTTTCTTAGAAAATTTGAGAAAAAATCAATAAAACTAAAGAAAATGTTCCAAATAAATAATGCCCTTTATAAAAAACATAAATCACTGACACATTTCGCTAATAACACAGAATGTTTACTTTCCAGCTAAACTCAAATCAACTGAAACGTTTCATGTCTCACGCTTTTCTGATATTTACCTTCGCTCTCTTTGATTAATATGCATTATTTCAGTAGTTTCTTAAATTGCTTGATCAGTTTCAACTTCCTTTAATAGGGATCACAGATGCCCATTTTTAATATTCTGCTTATTTACATTTATAAACCATAATAAGTCGTACAACACAGCAATCAAAACTACAAAATTGTTCATGGGGAAAGTGTAGCATGTTCTAAACAATAATTGTGTAAAACATTTTTCATTATGCATTATATGTTTCAGAATACTCATGCTTATCCATACATCATAAAACTCTTTCACATGGAAAAAGATGAAACAGAAATATATTATATATATTTACAACTTCCCTAAAAAAAAAGACGGAGATAACCATACCAGTAAGTTCGAAGATCAGTTAAAGTAATATTTTAGGTTAAAAAGAAACGGAATAAAAAATATCTCATCGTTTGAGATCGTTAAAAAGAAACGTAAAAATCTCTTATCGTTCTCATATTGACTGCAAAGCAAATAAAATATTTGTTTAATTTGGTTTATAGGATCAAAGATGGCTAATGAATGTTTGAAGTGGAATCTTTTATTTTGATGATCACCAGATGATAAAAAATAAATTCTATCAGTGTAAATGTGTATTTTTATTATGTCAGAGAAAGCTTCTTGTTTTTACTTCATTCCCCAAATTTTTTTTAAAACCTTTTATTTTCAATATGCTCGCGCCCCCTCGGGGGCACTTCCTGGTTTGAAAAACATTGCGCTAAATAATCTAAGATAATATTCATGATTAACAACTAAATCTGCATTTTTTATATTAATAAAGAATAAGATTGAGGTATAATTCATTCCTTTTAAAAACTACATGTGATATAGCACTAAAAACTTCAGAAAACAAGTAGATGAGATTTTATGATAAAGGAATTTAGAAAAAAGTGTATCAATTAACATAATTTGGGAATAACATTTTTATAATAAATGACATTTTTATAATATATTTATTAAAAACTTCTTACTTTTAAAAATTCTGTTCCCAATTATTTAAAAGGAAAGCTGTTGTTTCGTTGTGAGAAACGCAAAGTATTTTTACTGAATCATTATAATTAGTTGAATGACTGAACGCTTTATATCTGCCAGGCAGTGGTGTTTTGGAAAAAAAAAAAACTACACTGGTTTCTTTTGGGGATAAAGAAAGCAAAAATGAGAAAGTACCTTAAGAAAAGCATCTAATTATTGAAGGTAAAAAAAAATTTCAGCAATATTTATAATGTTCATAAGCAATAGCTTAAACTCGGGAGACTACGAAAAACAAAATAGAAATAGGTGCTCCATTCTTAAGGTATCCGACTATTTACAACTTTTTTAAAAAAAGAAATGGAGATATGGAGATTTGTTTGTGGTTTTTACATTTATTTAGTATACTTTTAAGAAAAAAAGTTTAATTAAGATAATAATAAATTTGTACTACTAAAATGGGGAAAAAATTGTTAAATTAAACAAACGCAGCCCACTTTGTCAAAAAAGTTTATAATCAAATTCTCAATTTTTCAATTTTGATGAATTATTTTGCTATTCCTTTTTGAAATGACCTTCAGGATAAGAGGTATTTTTATTTTTACAAAATCTAAAACATTTTTTGTAGTGATTATATGAAATTGCTTAAAAAACAATGATTATGTTCGCATAAAGCACTGTAAATTTTGTAATAAAATAGTGGTTGATAAATCTTTGGTTTAAAATCACTTCTATTGTTATACAGAACATACAAAAAAAATTTAGCAAATTATATTAAAAACTTTTTGAGCAATCACTCTCCCCGTTTGAGTTTTTTGAAAAAAAAACACATTTCGAGTGGAACGTATTTCAATATTTGACCTCTTGTGTAAACTTATGGCATCTGCTTTTACTAAAACGCTTGTAGTTTTTGTTCTAATGAATGGAAAAAAAAAAAAAAACTTGGTATTTTTATTAAGGTAATAAAATGAACTACAAAACAAAATAATAAAAAAATTGTCAAATTTTGAAAAAAAATCATGATTTTAGGGTAGATGGATACCTTAAGTCTTTTGCTCAATTAAATGTAGAATGTTTTCTATATCATTTTCATTTCATAAAGGAAAAAATGGTCAAATATTGTAAAATGTTTTGTGTACTTTTTGACAAAGTTCTTTCCAATAATATAAAACACTTTCAAAAAATCTTTTAAACTTAGAAATATATTTACTCAGTTTTTCACCATAAAATAAATTTTTTGAGTGATGCTCATAACAGCAGCAGAATTCAAATCTGAGCACTTAGCAAGAATTAAATTTGTCTAAATCATAAAGGTTATCTATACATTCTTTTATTTGAAATAAAACTACACAAAACAATCACAAATTCAAAATCCTTAATAATGAATTTTCATTAGAATTTCCAAAAGACTTGATACCGAAATACCCATGGGTAATTAAATACTGAATTACCAGAATTGTAAACGTAAAAATACCATGAAAATATAACACTGTTTTAAACATTTCGTTATATTCATTATTCATTTGCTTTTTCAACCATCATTTATTCAAAATCAAGTATTTATAGAAAATGTTTAATTTTCTAGATCAGAAGAACGAAACTGAATTATACCAGAAAGGTCAAAGTATTCAATGAATTCGTTAATTTAAAAATGTACCGTTTTTATAAGGACTATTTAATATTTGAGTTGCATTTATTTATTTAAAATCTGAATTGCTATCCATTTGTTTTAACTGTTTGGTAATGGTGTAATAAATCTGTATTTTGGAACTATATTGTATAATTTAAAACACATTAATTATATATATATAAGCACAAAAATTGCAAAGATAAACTATCAAACATTTGATTAAATTTTTTTATTTGTTTAATTTAAAATAGTTACAGAATACTTTAAATTACCAAGAATGAACTGGAAAGAAAAAGCCCTGCATAACACATATTTTCATTTAATTCCATACATAAATTTGAATATTTGTATAGTTTGGAACGTATACAAATTCCTGCTATTCATCGAAACACTCGAGCAAGAATTATATGCGTAAGTATAATTATTATGAATTTGTATTCTTAATTATTTATAAAAAGCCAAAACTCAATTATTTATTTCTCTATCAGAAACTAATGACTTAAAGGCTGTACTATTATCAAAATATTTGTTGATCAATAATATATAATGGTATTTACATATGAAGGCAAAATCTCCTGGCACTTTATCCACATAAAATATAATAAATTTATTTTGTAATCTTTTAATCTGATTTTTAATGTCATTAAAAATATTATTATCTGTATCATAGTTATATTTATTAATTTGTTGTGTAATATTACATTTGAATGTCTCAATATTATTAAAGTAGTCCCTGATATTAAATAAAAATTATGGTGGGAAAACTACTATATATTAAATATTATAATGCAGTTTATCCTCATGAACTAAATGTATTATACCAAGGGGAAAATATTCTAATTATAATTAAACACAATTCTCAATATTATTATTACAATAATGAGGTTAAAAAACTGATAGAAGAAAAATTAGAGGGGCTAGAGCTAAAATATTAAGTAGAAACAAAAAAAAGTACTTACAACTAGTATTTTAGATACATGTACAAGAGAGAGTTTCGATAACAATTTTAACATAAAACACATTAAAACTTTCATGTTTGGATAAAGCAAGACAGAATTATTTATTACAAAAGCTGTACTAAATTCAGATCAATTAAAAGATTGTCATTCTCTTTACATATTGTAATAGATATTCACAAATTTTTGAAACATAAACATAGCATAAAAATCAATGTAAATAAAAAAATATCAAAACGAAAATTGTACATTGTTATTTATGAATAAATGGTATGATAATAATTTTTCCAGCATTTTTAAAAAAACATATGTCGATTTCCCCAATTCAAAATATCACTTTTCAAAAAGTATTTAAAAACCATTAAAAATTTGTAGAACAATTTTTATCTATAATATGCCTATAAAAAGCTCGAAACTTAAAGTGTAATTGTAATGTATTTAAAGAATTCATAGATAAACATCACCAGCATGTTATTACTGGTGACATCTACATTATATAAGACAATAATTTCAGAAATATAATGAACTAGCCGTTACCCACCCGCTTCACTGGATATTTCACGATGTTGTATATATGTATACTGTTTACATATATATTAATTATTGATATCTAGCATTAAGAATTCGATTGTATTGAAAAATAGATTTATAGCTGTTACACTCACGCCCCTTGATATAAAAAGAACATAAATTAAATGTCTAATTTCTACTTATGTCTAAAATAGAAGGAGAAAGATTTTTCGCTCATAACCTAATAATCAAGTGGATTTCCACCAAAGCAACTTTCAGTGGATCTCTACTCCAAAAATAAACATGCGTGCTAAATTTCAAGTCTAAATCTAACAGAGCAAAAATGGAATTTTTTTATCTCGTTGAGCACTCTTAGCGGATTCCAACTCAACAAAAGAAGCATGCAAACCAAATTTTATTATTGAAGTCTTAGCAGTTCGAAAACGGGAATTTTGTCTATCAATACGCTCCAATAACTCTCCCGGCTTCCTCCTGGAGTTGATTTCCATAAAATTCATTCTTAGTGGAACTCTATTCAACTAAAGAAAAGTGCTCAACGAATTTCAAGTAAATGTGTTAAATTCAAAAACAGGAATTTTTCTATAACACGCCTTAATTCCTCACAACCCCTCTCCTTTGGGGGTCCGTTTTCGAAAAACTCTTTGTAAAAGGAATTCTATTCCATAAACGGAATATACCTTCTAATTTTCAAGCAGGTGGGTCTATTAGTTGAAAAGCGGAAATATTTATCTATTACGCCCCTTAATCCCCCTCAGTGACCCTTGGGGAGCAATTTCCCCAAAACTATTTTGAAGCGGATCTCTATACTATGAAAGGAATTCGCTTATATACCAAATTTTAAGACTGTACATCTAATAGTTTAAAAATGGAAATAATTATCAATAACGCCCCTTAAGCCCCCGCAACGCCACTTAGGAAACGATATTCACAAAACCCATCTTACCGCAGATCTCTACTCAGTGAATGGAATCTGCTTACTCAATTTCAAGGTTTTACGTCTAATAGTTTAAAAAAGGTGTTAAATGCCTATAACGCCTCTTAATTCTCCACAACGCCACTTGGGGTCGATTTGCACAAAACCCATTCTGTAGGGGATCTGTACTTCTTGAAAGGAATCCGCTTATCAAATTTCAAGCAATCAAATTTTATCAAATTTTCGTCTAATAGTTTAAAAATGGAAATAATTATGTATAACGCCCCTTAAGCTCCCGTAACGCCACTTAGGAAACGATTTTCGCAAAACCCATCTTCAGCGGATCTCTACTTAATGAATGGAATCAGCGTACTAAATTTCGAGATTTTACGTCCAATAGTTTAAAAAAGGAGTTAATTCCCTATAACGCCACTTAAGACTCTACAACGCCACTTGGGAGTCGATTTTGACAAAACACATTTTGCAGCGGAAAAATGAAAGGAAACCGCTTATATACCAAATTTCAAGACTGTACGTCTAATAGGTTAAAAATGGAAATAATTATGTATAACACACATTAAGCACCCTCAACGCTCCTGGGAGGTCGATTTTCGTAAAAATCATTATGTAGGAAATCTGTACTTTAAGAAAGAAATCTGTGTAACAAGTTTCACGACTGTACATGTAATAGTTTAGTAATGGAAATAATTATCTCTAACGCTTCTTAAACCACCGTAACGCCCCTTTGGTTTTGAACTTTGCAAAATCCGTTCTTAGCTGACGTCTACTGCATGAAGGGAACCTACCTACCAAATTTCAAGTCTGTAGGTGTAATAGATCCGGAGATATCGTGATTAGTCAGTGAGTCAGTGAGTCGGTCAGTGAGTGAGTGAGTCCCTTTTCTCCTTTATATATATAGATAAAGGTAATGGTTTCGGATAAATAATTTCCAATAATAATAAAATTATATTATGATACTGAGCATTTCACTAAATATTGCGTTATTCAAAAATACCCAATTTATTTTCTTAATAGTTATTTGAATAAAGAAATTCTAAATAGTGAAGATCAAAAAAATTCCTTAGAATATTAACAGTTTTTTATTATTATATATTTATCCTTTTACATATTCTAATGTTAGATAAATTACTATTATAATTTTTTTAATTCATACATAATCCTAGTGTCCCTAAAGTAATGGTAGTATGTAAACACTTCTTTTAATTTTGTATTTGTATTATTTTCATAATTTTGTTAAGTGCTACTATTCAGCCAATCCCATGCTTTGAATTTGCATTTAGGTCCAGAAATTGGCGATAAATTGTTTATTGTATTCAGAATTAGCGCGGACTCTGCGCTTTGAATGCGATTTTTAGGAAAGTAACCTTTTTCATGTAAAGGATTTAGATATGCTATCCATTATTTTCAATAGATTTTTTTCTCAGTATTATTAAGATAAAGGGGGAAGGTTGGCTGGCTACAAAACATGCTCAAACCCACTTTTTTATGAATTATTTTATATATAAGAGCTGTCCTAAGTCAGCAATGTTTATAATACTGTGACAACCATATTTCTATGTTATAAATTTTATTATATTTTTAATTTTTTATATATCCTTCCTAAACTCTTATGTCTGGTTATTTTGCAATTTCATTTTTTTCAGTTTTAATTATTGAATATCCATCTCGCTTAAATAGAAAATTTTGACTATATATATATACTGTTTGAGATTTCAATCATTAATAAAATGTTTTCTATTCATCCACTCAAGTTCGAATATTTGTTTTAAACTTATAGTGGGTGACACTTGATATTAATACAGTTTTTTCAAATATTAATTCATTAATTTAATTTTGTTAGTTTTAAATTTATTCTGCGTAATTTCTGTCGTAGTTACAGCTATCTGCAATAGATGGCACCATACGTTTTTCGAACGAAGTAGAAATTGACATTAAAAGTTGCATTATATAGATTTAGGATAATAAATAAAGGAATATATGTCTCAACTCACATATGTTCATCTTTTCCGTAAAATTATTATTATGCTATGGCTCACTTAGTGCAGGTCACAGCCTTCGAATGTGGCCACTGTAGCCGAGTGGTATAGGTATCGGACCGTGGCTTGTCTTGTAACGAGTTCGAGCCCAGTACTACTAAAGACCCGCCGTGTAGGGCAGCGATGCACATTAAATCTGTCGAGAGCTGAAATATCCTTCCGTTGATGTGGTGTGGTAGTTAGGAGAGGGGGATGCCAGCTCAGGTGTCGTCCACGTCACTTGACCATGGTTCAAAATTACGTGGTCCGTCGCCAAAAGCCCTCGTGTAGCAGAACAGTGCGACGTTAATATTAAATCAAATCAAATCACAGCTTTCGAATAGCTTCGTAATAATAGCAAATCAGTTACCTGACAGAAAATTTAACAAACAAATGTATTTAATTAGAATATTTATTTAAGTTTCTTCTTTATCTTGTTGAAAGTATTCTTTGAGACGCTCTGAAACAATAATAACTGGAAAAATTAAGGTTAGATATCGTTTATTATTCAATGGTATTTTCATGTTTTGATTCATAAATGTCTTTTAAATCAATACGCTATTGAAAAACAATGAAATAATTTCGTTTTTCTATTTGTCGTCGAAACTGTTTGAGCTGAGACAATATTACGTCGTTGATAAGGATTGACTAGGCGTGTATTTCATTGAATTTCGAAAAGAAATATGATTAACATTTCGAGAAAAGCTAGTCATTTTTTCAAAATAATTTTGGGGAATAAGATATGTGTGTGAAATGAATATAGTTCATATTTTCTGATAAATTAAGATAATATCAGGGGGTGGAGAATATTTTAGAGACGTAGTTATTAATTAATTTTCATAATGATGATTGATATTTTAAGCAGTTCTTTTAGACAATTTTTAATTACCAAAGGAGCTATTGTTGTAGCCTCTAATAAATTAACCAGCTATGAAATTTTCCTTTTTTTTTTGTTACAATTCATCCCTGCTTTTACCAATAATGAACATAATTTTTAAAATACATTACACCGACAGAAATTACTTTCTTAATTTTAAAATTGGTTGAAAATTTTCTTTTTAACCACAGTGGCACCACAGTCTCATCATCATTACATCTCAGCTTACACTATCGATAATTTTTCTTAATAAAATTTGTGAAATACGAGGCGTGTCCGTAAAATAAGGCAGAATTTTTTCACATCAAAAAACTGGTTTAATTGCAAAAGAATAGTACATTTTTTGAAAGTTCAGTCTTTCTTTTATTTTTCTTCATAATCGCCGAAAAATTTTTGCGTTGTATGCATTTCTGCATTCTAGGCACCCACTTTTTCAAACCAGAGTGATAGAACTCTGCCGCCTGTCCGTGTAGAAAATTAACAACCGCGTTTTGCACCTCTTCATCTGTCTGGAATTGGGTTCCGCCAAGGTTTTTCTTCAACTCGGGGAAGAGATGGAAGTCACTTGGTGCTAAGTCTGGGCTGTAGGGTGGGTGAGACACCATTTCCCATCCAAATCTTTTACGAGGGCTGTGGTTCGATTGGCGGTGTGCGGTCGGGCGTTGTCATGGTGAAAACGCACTTTTTTGTCAGCATTCCTCTTCTCTTGTTCTGAATTGCACGTCTAAGCTTATTCAAGGTCTCAGAGTACCGGTCAGCATTGATTGTTGTCCCGCGAGGCATAAACTCGCTCAACAATACGCCCTTTCGATCCCAAAAAATGCTAGCCATGATTTTCCCGGCAGACAGGATTTGTTTGAACTTCTTTGCTCTTGGCGACGAGGTGTTTCCACTGCTTCGATTGCTCCTTTGTTTCCGGTGTGGTGTAACCCAGGTCTCGTCACCAGTAACAATAGAGTCCAAAATTCCTCTTCGGTTGTTCCGTGAAAAGCGAAATTCTTGGGCCGCTTCAACTCGCTGCCGCTTGTGGTCTGCAGTGAGCAACCCATCTTGCGCAGACCTTTGAATAGCCTAAATGTTCAGTCAAATCTTGTCAATTGTGGTTTTGCTGACCTGAATCTTTTCGCACAGTTCCCGAATTGTAGTCCGTCGATCTTAAGCATTGCCGCTTCGACTTTGGCAATTGTTTCGTCGGAAAAATAAATCGTCAAGTCTGTTCGGCCATTTTTAAAGTCCCTGACCCAGCACCAACGTTACACTGTTGCTCTACCAAAGAACATTGCCGATTTCTTCTTTTAACACCGCAACTCGCAGCTGGCGGGAGACGCAAGAGGGCTCCATCGCTAACGGCTGTAGATAACGTGCAGATTGAATGAGTGTCTAGTAGTGGTAGCCCGTGGAACTTATTTTACGGACACGCCCCACTTCCATTCTACTTCACCGAGTGAACAAGTGAAGAAGAGCGTGAGCGAAAAGGATTGAAAAAACAAAGATAGAATTTATGTTGTAGTAAGTACATTAAGGTATCCGATTACGTTCAGAACCGTGATTTTGCAAAAGCGCATAAATTGATAATTTTCATAATATTTAGTGTCACTTAGAATATATGTATACAATTGTTTTAAGGGCATTTTGACAAAAAAAATTCTTTAAATACAATCTTTTCGCATAAAATTGACTTAGAACATTTTTTTTTTCAAAATGTTCTTCTTTTATTAAAAATGCTTCTATTATAATATTTTGGCCGTATATAGCTGAGACCTCCGTACAGAGGCTCAACTAGAATTTTTGAAATACATAATTTACAAGTGGGTTTATCCATGTTTTACGACAACAGAGGGGAGAAACTTTAACGAAAAAACGCCGATGATTATTTCAATTGGTTGTAACTCTAAAAATGTGAATTTTTAAAAAATCATAGTTGATCCTCTGTAAAGAGGTCTGAGCTATATACAGGCAAAATATTATTATAATAAAAGCCTTTTTCACAAAAGGAGAACATTTTGAAAAAGATTATTCTAAGTAATTTTTGTGCCAAAATATTGTATTTAAATAAATTTTTTGTCAACATATTCTTAAAACAATTATATACATGTAGTCTAATATAAGTGACACTAAATGTCATGAAAAGTATCCATTTATGCGCTTTTTTAAAATCACGGTTCCGAACGCAGTCGGATACCTTAGAAACGAAACGCCATTATTTAGCTTAACCAATTTATTTTAAAATAATCAAAGAACCTTTGATAACTAACTTTTAAAATACTAATACAGTAATACTCAGAGATCCATAATGGATCTCCTACCTAAGAATAATATTTTTTTCAATCATTTTTGCTTGCTTTCCCCTCCTCTTTGGTCACTCGCTGAAGTTGAGTGAAAGTGTGCTGTATGTCATGCACATAATCTAGGTGATTCGCAGATTATCAAGGTAATTTTAGAAATGATTATATATTTTACGTTCTTTACCGTATCACCCGATGAATTACTCATTTCTGCACTTTAATGGTAACATATCATTTGCATTTCGCCAAAAGAGAAATTCAAAGGTATTTCTTCTATACAATTACATCAATAAAATACTTATTTATTTTATTTATCAAAAGCCAGTCAATGACCATCTAGTCATAAGGCAATGAGCTCTCCAATAGTTCTTCACAATACAGTCCAAATTTTTAAGTGCAGAAATTGATTGAATATTTACGTCGCACTGTTCAGCCACACGAGGGCTTTTGGCGACGGACCACGTAATTTTGAACCATGGTCAAGTGACGTGGACGACACCTGACGTGGACGACTCCCTAACTACCACACCAGTCAATGGGAGGACGTTTCAGCTCTTGACAGATTTAACGTGCATCACTGCCCTACACGGCGGGTCTTTAGTGGTACTGGGCTCGAACTCGTGACAAGGCAAGCCACGATCCGATACCCATACCACTCGGCTACCACGGCCAAACGTCTAGATGAGAAGCGTTCATGACTTGTCCAGAAGCACATAAAACACAAAAGAGGGAGTCAGTCAGATTAAAACGGAGCAAATTAGCGCAAAGGTAGTTATGTCCAGTCAATAATCTAAACTTAACCATCAATAAAATATTACATCAATATTTCGAAAAAAGTAGTAATGTTATTGAAATTTAATTTAAGATTATAAGTAGTTTTGTCTTATATATAAATGCTATTTAAATTGTATAATTTAAATAGCATTAAATTTTCTGAATAACTACAAAGATAAGGTTGAAGAAGATATGTCACGAATACTCCTGAAACGAAGCACAAACAACGAATTTTTATCAAATACATAGCCTAATATACTTAATTTTTAAATTTCTTATATTTCGCTGAAACATAACACTATATTGAATTCAATAAAATGCTGCGGAAGCTCTGCATGCGCATCTCAGTAATACAGTGTGAGGATGAGCCGCATAACCATCGATTAAAAATAGAAATGTATGAAAAACATATTAATAAAAATGTAACACAGAAAACCCGAATATAAGTTTAACTGAAAGAAATTTGTTAAATATTATTTTGTATTTACCATCGACTAACATCTTCGTTTTTTTTTTTTTTTTTGATAACGAATAAATTATTTAGTTTTTGAAAATGAAAATACTACATCTAAAAAAATTCGCAGTATTATTTCATGTTGATATTTTAAAACATGTACCATAAAACAACTTCATAAAATGAAAAACCGTTATCTGTATATTTTTACTAGGTTTGTGGAAGGCGGACATTTTTCTCAAATGACTAAACAACAAATTGTATATTTATAGTGGTTGGAATAAAAAAAAGCAAGCTAAAATGAACTCAGTCTCTCGATACATACTTTGTTCTAGTTGAAATTGAGATCAAAATCAATTTAAGGGAACTTTTGTAACAAAGTTTATTCAAATTAATTAGGTTGCCGCGATAGCCAAGTGGTCAAGGTAAGGGATTGGTAGTCTATAACCGCTGAAGACATGCCTTGTAGAGGAGCGATTCACGTTAAATCTGTCGAGAGCTCGAACGTCCTCCCTTTGGTGTAGTCTGGTAGTTAGGAGAGGGGCTATCAGACCAGATGTCGTCCTCGTAACCTCATCATAGTTCAAAATTAGGAGGTCTGTCGAAAAAGCCCACGAGAAGCTGAAGAGTGTGACTTTAATATTCACTCACTCACTCAAACTATTTAGAAAAAAGGATTTGGAAGATTGGTGATAAAAATTTTATAAGTCCTTTAGTTTTTAGTCTATCCTTTAGTTTTCAGCTATTTTCGAGCATTTCTCAATTAGCTAGTATGTACATATAAGGAATAATCAATTATTGTCATCCCGTTTTCATCAAATAAAAAGTTTGATTGTTTGTTACTTAGGTGCGAAATATATTTCGAGTTTGTTAACAAAATCGTGCGTCGAATTGAAAGGGGGGGATTTTTGAGTTATTGCTTTATTAGTGCAAAAAATATATGATAGTTATTGAAAAATAATTTTTTCTAAAGGAAAAGGGTTTAAAATGCAAATTAGTGGAACTGTCGTATATATATATATATATATAATCGTATTAATATTTTCAAAATAATGAATATAAAATAATAATATATAAGCCCCGTATTCAAATTATTTTCATTCAACTAAGCTTTTGTAAAGTTCGATTTTATTCCAAGTCAATTTAATGTATTTTATTAAGAACTTTTATTTACTTTTTATTAAGTTATTTTATTATTATATTTAATTATTTTATTTTGAACTTAAATCAATCAATAAATTTTTTCTCCGCCTTAAACTTATTCTTCTAATTTTGAAGAGGGCCAATGACAGGTTAAGAAGTATGTCAATACTATAATTCGCGTAATGAGTACGCGTACATAAAGATTATATTGTAATTCCATTATAAAGTACAAACTTTGGCCAGTTATTACCCATTATTTAATATTATAGTATATCTAAATTTAACAAATTTGAAATGCATGCTTGTTTGAGAAAAATAAAAAAAATGCGAAGAAAAAAATATTTTTATACTACTATGCAAAGAAAATTGTGGGTAAGTTTATACAAATAACATCGATAGGAGCTCAACAATGGACAAGTTTTTAAACGAAATTTCAGTTTTTCTATACTCAGAGTACTATTTATTTTTGAAATAATCTAAAGGATAAGAGATATATGAACAGCCTCTGTCTTTTACAAAAAAATACAGTACTTAGTCACGGTGTGAAATCATTTTAAAACACTTGCTTTCTTTATATAAGTGATAGTAAATTTGTCTGTGATAATATTGCAGCGTATTTTTAAAGTGGACCAGAGTAATATTTTGTTTTACACAATATATATATATATATATATATATATATATACAAGGTCTAAATTTTCTATTAATAAGATGAACAATCATTAAGCAAAGCTGAAAAAAATTTGAATGTAAGATAACCAGACATTGGAAGATATATGACAAATTATAATTATAATAGGGTTTAAAATATAAAAAAATGGATGCTACAGTATTATAAACACTGCTGACTTAGGACAGCTTATATAATATAAAAATTTATATAAATGTGTTAATATATATATATATATATATATATATATATATATGCACACACAACTTGCATTAATTTTCTTTGTAAAATTTTCAGTAATCCTTTCCCCGCGCGCGCGTGTTTTGACGTTTTTCCCCAAACTCGTACTTTGCATAAACGCGTTACTAAAATAATTGAAATTTTTGTCCTAGCAAATGGGAAACATAGAAATTGTATTTTTATAAAGTAAATATATAGGCATAACAAAAATTTAAATCGTGTTTTTTATTGCAAATTTTTTACTAAACCCGTGTTTTCGAGGCAATTAATTACTTTTAATTTAATTTTTTTTATCTTCTGGTCACAATGCACGCACTCATAAATGCACATGAAAAGAGTTCAAATATAAAATATGTAAATGTTTTTAATTTACGTTATTTTCAATGACATGAAACAGAGAGTTTGCTCATAATCTGTGCGCGGTTTTTAAAAATAGTTCCGTCATTGCTTTAATGTATTCATATATTGATGAGTTATTGACATTGTATTTTAAATCATACATAAATAATATATTTCTTGTTTAACAAAGTGAGTTTATTTACATAATTAGATTTTAGTTCATAAATGCGAAAAATCTGCTGTGTTAAATTTTTTATGGAAAATCGTTCTATAGATATGAAATTTTACATTAATAATGCATATTATTTAGCTTACTCACATGTAATTTTATGTTCAGAGATTAAAAAAAGTAGCAGTAATTTTGCTTTTAGTTGTAACATAGCGCATTTATTTAACCGTTCAAGTATTTACCACATCCATAACTTTAGCTAAAAATTTAAGTGAATGTGTTAAGTGCAATGTTTAAACACCCACAGCAGTATTCTACGCAAATTAAAAATATTAAAAAAAAATGGAAAGCTAAAATATCTGTCAATTATCAGTGCTAAATATATAATTAATGCAGGTAACATCAAACATTGAAGATGTTATTGCCAATACATTCCTCAAATTCCGCAAGAGAATTACGCTTAAATCAAAGAGAATATTCTTTTAGTAAGAGACATCAACTAATTAGAATTTCTTAATAAGTAATACATATATTTTCCCTCAAATTCTATGTTCGGAGCATAATGCGTAATATAAAGTGAATGAAGAAAGAGAAAATGTGTGTGAGAATTTCAAGCGCGGATTGATGTCTAAAGAGCTGGAGAACGATTCCCACGGGAACCTAATACAAACTGCGATGAATATTTTACACCAGGTGTGTTCCAATTATCTCCCCATTTCTTACAAAAGGTGTAACTTGAAATACATATTATTCATAGAAACCTTACAAAATGCAAATTACTTTCGTACACATGTTAATTGGGTACTTAGGTACCCTTTTAATATACAGAGAACGATCCAAGGGTCTTTAATTTCATCTCCGAAATGTTGCCTGATAGCTGTTTCCTTCCATTTGCTTCTTTTTACACAATATTCGTGATTGCTGTTGAATCGGCTTAGTAAGAGTTGCAATTAATTTTTTAAAAAGGATTATGGAATAGGTACTTGATGTTGATTTTCCCCTACTTTTGTTTAGTGGTTGGGAACAAAAGTATGATTTTGTTAATGTTAGGATAAAATGTTTCAAAAAGGGGATAGTCATGTTTAACCTTTTTAATTAGTTTAAAAATTATGAATTATCTTTTGGCTGAATTAGATCCCTCTTGGTTTCTATTTACACTAGGTCATAAAGGTATTCTGAGAATGCTTTACCTCATGCCTTTATTTTTACCAATCAGATAGAATCTTTTACACCCTCTCCTTTTTACAAGCTTTTATTTAACTTGCAATGTAAAATGTTCGGGTGGAATATGCAACTCAATTTTGAAGAAGCTGATGTCTTCAACCGATTGAGCTGAAATTTTATGTACATGTTGAGTTTCAAAGACAATGCATGTTCTGATGAATTATATGTCGATATTATAATTAGTTACAAAGATATTAATTAAAGTAATTTGTTCTTGTGGAATCTTGCAACTCAATTTTGAAGCTGATATCTTCAACCGAATGAGCTGAAATTTGGTATACTTCTTTAGTTTGGATGACAATGCATGTTTGGACCATTTATATTCCGATATCGCAATTAGTTAAAAAGGTATTAGATCAAGTAATTTGACAATGCAACTCAATTTTGAAGATGATGCTTTCAACCGATTGAGTTGAAATTTGATATACACGTTTAATTTGGATGACAATGCATGTTTTGACCATTTATATTCCGATGTCGCAATTAGTTAAAAAGATATTAGATCAAGTAATTTGTTCGGGAGGATTCTAGCAACTCAATTATGAAGCTGATGTCTTCAACCGTTTGAGCTTAATTTTTGTATACATGCTTAGTTTGGATGACTATACTTGTTTTGCCGATTTATATTCCGATATCGACCTAGTTACTGTAACGATCTTGTTCAGGTGTTAAGGCGAGCATGTTTGCTACGTCGACCGAGACCGTAGCTCAGATGGTAGAGCACTCGTTTAGCATGCGAAATGTTCGGGGATCGATACCTCGCACCTCCAATTATTATTTTTTATTATAAAATATATTTGAATTTCGTTTGATTTGTACAACGAGATATTTTACAATACTTCCACTTCGTATGCGTACAAAGTATGTTATACTATTACAAGCTTTTATTTAACTTGTAATGTAAAATGTTTGGATAGAATCTTAACTCAATTTTGAAACTGATGTCTTCAAGCAATTGAGCTGAAAAATTTTGTATACACGTTTTGTTTGGATGACAATGCTTGTTTTGATCATTTATATTCTGATATAGCAATTAGTTAAAAATATGTTAATTAAAGTAATTAGTTCGGGTGGAATCTTGCAACTCCATTTTGAAGTTGATTTCTTCTACCGATTCAGCTGAAACTTTGTATTCACGTTTAGTTTGGATGACAATGCATGTTTGTGCCAATTATATTCCGATATCGGAAATAGATAAGAAGATATCAAAGTAATTTGTTCGGGTGGAATCTTGCAAATCAATTTTGAAACTGATTGATTGAGCTGTTATTGGTTTTAATATAATATTATAGTAAAAGCAAAAAAAAAAAGAAGCTTTAATATTTTTTTTATTAATTTTGCTTTGTCCAATGTTTTATTGGTCTTTCAGCGTTTATCCCCCCTACCCATTATTGTCTTGTTGCGGCCCAAATGAAATATATGTAACATGAACGTGGCCTCGCGGGGAAAAAAGACTGAGCTAACCTGTTCAAAATTAACCGGCAGATGACCTTGCAACAATGATGCATTGAATGAGATGAAGAGACTGAGAAACCTGTACAGTGATAACTAAAAAGTAAAAAATAAATTTAAAGTAAAAAATCTTTTTTAGAAACAAGCTTTTATTTAAATGCTCTAAAAATAATAAAATAAACTTTTCTTTTAAAACTTTTAATGCTATCAACTTATAACGTCATAACACAATTTATAATATAAAAGCTGGTCGCGAGTTTTACCAGCGTAGATAAACAAGCAAATTAAAGAACTTGATCTGATTCATTTTAATTTTTAAAATTTTCAAACTAAGTAAATACGAGTACTTAAATCTCGCGACAAGCTTTTATATTATAAATTGTGTAATAACGCTATAAGTTGATAGCATTAAAAGTTTTAAAAGAAAAGTTTATTTTATTCTTTTTAGAGCATTTAAATAAAAGCTTGTTTCTAAAAAAAAATTTACTTTAAATTTATTTCTTGTGATTTTTTATCTAGTGTGTTTCAATTATTAGAAAGATGCAATTATATACATTCAAGTGGCAAACCCATTTATTACACTCAGTTCAGTTATA
>BMAU01016702.1:0-84618 GCA_019973935.1 Trichonephila clavipes
CCCTTAGCTCCCCGCATGTTCCCTTTCGCTGAAGGGTAGAATTTCATTGAAAAGGTTACCCGAGAGAGAAATTTATTGCTCATCTTTGGAGTCTTGAGACAAATATTTGTGCCAAAATTTCGCAATAGCCAACGCCATCTAGATGTCATGTAAGGTGTTAAACTAATGGCCTGCCATCACCTTAAATGGGTCCTTTGTGTATATACTCACAAGCGTTATTTACAGTATGGGGCTTTTTATATGTTCGCTTTTTCCAGTGAATGAAAATTCATTGAAATTAAACTGATTTATTATTTCTTGTCTCATAAAGCGGCATGTTTTATTACTGACTGTCTAAAGCAGGACTGAAGAAACCGGACAAAATGATCGATTATGGGTGTATTAATTCTGTAAAAACTGCATTTGTGAAACTTTGGCGTGATATCCAAAAAAATAAGGATTATACTGATTTCATATGTCTTTATATAATCGTTATTTATTTATTATTTTTTTTTAAAGGCACATTTTTTTCCATGACGACTGCAAAAATTTCCTCGGGCATGTTAATACTTTCTTCATTCCTTGTTTTGCTGAAAAATACGCTCATCGTTGGAGTCTATAGTTTCTGTGAACTTGCAGCTCTTTTTCAATTAATCTGAGGCTTTCAATCAAATTCCCAAACGTCATTCGATCTTCTGACTGAAGTTCTGCAATGTCTTGCTCCTGCTTATGCACTTATATGAGCTCTTTAATAGTAAGCTCCTGATTGTGGGCATCCAGCAGTTCTTGAACATCATCACTGTCCACTTCTAAATTTATTACCTGGCAAGATCGACAACTTCTCCAATCGGATTACAAATTTTGCCAATTTCTTTTTCCTCAAACGAAAGACGAATCTACGAGGTTTGAAAATCGTTAAACTCTGGGTTCGCATAAGTCGAGGTATTACTGAACAGTAGGAACCCGAAGTCTGAAAGACTAGTTTGGAACGAATCTGACGCATTTTCCATTTAATAGTGCCGGTTTAAATTAAATTCGTCTTTAAAAGATATCCATTGAGAAAATTGTAAGGAAAAGAGAAACCAATAAATAAGGCCATACATTATATTTTCAACCTCATAAAAAAATCAAGAAGATTTAAATATGGAGGGCGGCACGGACTTTCTACGATAAAATATCACTCACAGGTGCAATTAATCATTTATAAATGTCATAAATTTATTTTGCACTGCATTTTAAAAGTGAAACACTTTTGTGTATGTATGTGTCAAAGTTTAACAAATTTCATAAAAAACAGTTCCTGTGACACTCTAAAACTAATTTGAAAGTGACAGAAGATTGAAACAAAAAAATTATTGAGAAAAAAACCTATAATATTTACAAACGATCTCATGAAAATATAACTAAAAAAATTCTGCTGTGAAAACGCAGGGGTCATGAATTTAAACAACGTCAAATTGATCTTCCAGCCATGACAGACCTATCGCAGAATTTGTTCAAAGAGAAAAAAAAAAGTAAATCTTGAAGATCATCCACTCTGAGTGTACACGAGCGAATCATTAGCAAGCAAGGCGCATCCGTTCCAATTTAATTACGCTCACTTTCGCTCGGAGGGATATCCTTGACTCCAAGTGAACCGGGGGTAGGGCATCGATTATGCAGAAGGATGTCGTCGGTGAGGTCGCGAACTATTACCCCTCTATCCCGCTGTGAAAAGACAGGGGAAACAAATCCAGAGATTTTACGAAAACCAAGAGCATACAGATGAAGCATATTTACAGACTAGAAATTGAAGACCCACGAAAAAAAAGAGGGAGTGGAGAAGAAACCATTCAAATAATTATTTATTTAACTAATTTAATTATTGTTCAGCTAAAGAAACGAAACAGTCCATTGTCAACGAATATCATAGTTCAGATAATCAAATTATGATGACATCTGAACGCAGATTTCTCATCATCAAAACGTTCATGTCATATATCAAGTTCTTAAACAACAAGTTAAGTTTAAAATTCCTACACCACATTCAACATGACATTTATGCAAAATAGAAATTCTTCTAAACATAAGGCTATAACTTAATCATCACAAAACTGCGATTACTGAAACGAAGTTCATATCTAACAACCCTCTGGCCAATCTAACTCGACGGATTCACATGGAGTACAAAGAAAACGCTTTAAATTGTGATTGAATTTGGTGAATCTATATCCATTCGTTATACTATTTCTTTCTATGTATTGTGTGCTCAGTGTTGTTCAGGCTTTATTCCATTAAGCAAATTATCAATATCCCCAGAACATTCAAACGGTAACACTTAATTTCTTTTGTAATGGAACACATTTCTTTTCCCTCCAGAAAACACTAAAGAAACAACAAGAAATGGTAGCTAAAGAAGAAGAAAAAAGTAAAACGCAACATTAAATCAAAAGAATTAAAAATAGTACAGGGAGAAATATTTTATTATATATATCGTAAATGTTGCCTAAAATATTTTTATCCAGCACATTAATTAATATTTACAGATTGAATTTTCTCAAATTTTCACATGCAAATTCATTGGGAAGTACATACATGCCTTTATAAAGCAAAAAGTATCCATTTTAATATAATGCTTAGTTTTTTTTATAGAATTTATTACATTTATCTCTTCGACTTTTTTCCAACAAAAATTCTAACACAATATCAAGAACTCTAAAACCCCTTCAAAATTTAGCAAATATTAATTTTAAGTTCTTTTCTAAAACACAGAGATGGGCAGAAGCATTTCTTTTGTAATGTATGATAAACAAAAGAGAAGGAAAAAACGACATTTGTACAAAAATACCCCCCCTTTTTAGAAATTATTTCTAGAATTAGCGACTGAAGTTTAAGCAGTGTAAAAACAAATCGGCAGTCAATTTTGAATGAAAATAATATGAATAGTTTTAAAAAAACGAATGCTAGAAGTCGAACCACCTGTGCTAAATGAAATTACTCTCCCTTTCTTTTTCGATATCGGCCTCTACAATCCGAGTTCAATCAGAGCATGGCCATCCATTCTAGCAAGACAATTACTCGAGATCCTGAAAGTGTGCAGTGAACGCTTGTTTCTTAGCAATCTGCACGAGAGGAAATTAAAGAGAAAAAAATATTTCCCTCATTTCATTTCTTTCTGTTCACACTACGCACTTTCTTGTACGGAAGTGGAGCGGCCCCATGGAAATTGCACGCCTACTACACGAAAGCGTGCCTCGCATACAAACAAGATGGCCGAAGAATGAAAGCATTCACGGCATTGCCAATTCTGATAAGAACAGTGGATCAAATGAGTCATTTTCACTATTTTTTCTCTCTCTCTTCCACTCTGACTTTCCTTTTCTCTTGTACGTTACACATACAGTTAAACTAAGGCCCAGAATAAAAATGGATACTAGTCATCCAATTTTATGGCCTGATTTCAATGAAATTCTTACCGAGAGCGAACAGATGGTGAAATTCAGCAAAATTCAAATTGTTTTACTTAAAATGACTCATCAATAATTTAATTATTTTCACCATAATTATTAAGACTGCGGTAGTCTAGTGGTTCTGGCCGGAGTATCGCGGGTTCGAGTCCTAGACACCACTGAAGACCCGCCGAGTGTAGGGGGTCGATGAACATTACAGCTGTCGAGGATCGATGACCTCCCATTGGTGTGGTAGTTAAGAGAAGGTGGTGTCAGCTCAGGTATTGTCCTCGTCACTTGACTGAGGCAATCCGTCACCAATAGCCCTCATGTTGCTTTATAGTGCAACGCTAGTATAAATCTCACTCACCACAATTAAATTCTCTTTCTATGCAACTTTTTAATCGATCGCATGCAATGGCATTAAAATTCCTCATTAAAGGCCAAAAGAATTAAAGGAAGCAAGAGGCACGAAAGATCCACATACGAGAAGATTCAATTTAAATTAATATAAAAATAATTTTTAAACCATGATGGCATTCCATAAAAAGGTGGTAAATAAAAACACATATAATACTGCAATTGCACAATTAACTTTACCACCTATTTAGAGAAACTATACATAAAATCATAATAAAAACCCGTTACAATCTTCATTTCGATTAAAGCCACTTTTCTAACATACTCCATCGAAACGGCAGATAATTTCGAGAAGCGCATTTAACGAGGCGAATACCGAAGAGGTCGCCAGTAGCCGGCATTTAACTTGCCTCTGGTGCTACGGGAGTACGATTAACCGTGACAAGCATCAAGAAGTTGGGATGCAATTAGGAGATAGCTTAATGATAAAATGCAATACGATACGGCGTGAATGGAAACCGCTACGTACCACATTACTTGCGATATGACAAGTACAAGAATATGAAGTGGTCGTTCATTACAATATTCAACAGTCATTCAAACCTTAATATAATTAGAGACCCAAGCAACATTTTCTGCAGGAAATTTGACCATGCAATTCACATGAATCTCAATATCTTATACTCGGCAAAAAACGGATTATAAATTAGGTGTTTTCAGATGAACTTGGTATGACTTTTCCAAAAGCTGATTTATAAGAATTAAGGAATTATTATAAAAAGAAAGACTTTTAAGTAAAAATATTAAATTTAGACGACAAAGTTGACTGCCGAATAAATGTTTTTCAATGATGATGGCATTACAAGTAATTGTCCATTTCCCATAAAAAAAAATCATGAATATTTTGTTAATTCAAGTACTGAAAAAAAAGTATAAGGATGTTATTGTTATATATTAACTAAATGTTATTTTTAACGAAGAAATTCAATCTTTTCATTAAAATATTCACTTTCTAAGAAGTATAAGGAACTAAATAAAACTACTACAATACAAAAAATTCCAAATGAGAAATTTACTGCAAAAATATGTAATAGTTATAGTTTAATTACACCAACCAAATAATTAGTTACATAATTTTTGCCAACGAACTCGGAAAATCACAAATCCAGCGTGAGTATAACATATATATATATATAACATATTATATATATATAACATATTATATATATATAACATATTATATATATATATATATATATATATATATATATATATATATATATATATATATATATATATACAGAGAGAATAAATCAATAGTAGAGACAGAGTAGTTGCCAGTCCATACATACTCAATTCCGGTAATACGTTCAGATAGTTCAAATTGTTGATTGCTATTTTATTTGACATCCACCAATCTATTTCGTCCATCTTATGTAAAATTCTGAAGTCCAATATAGCACATGTATGTCCAAAATAACAAACTAAAAGCACGTGTGTGGACCCAGCTTCTCCCACAAACAATAAAAATTCAGAGGCAAGAAGCAATTCGAGCATTCAGTTTAACGATGGATCAGGCAAGCTAAATTTCGACCAGCCATCCACCCCTGTCACATATATTATTCACTAACCAAATCCTGCAGCAAAATTTAATTCACTGATAAATGCAAAGCTCCTACCAGCCAGTGAAACAATTAAAACTCTAAGTAAGTCAACGACTCATAGAAGGAATCTGTGCAGCAATTCAAGCTTTCGTCGCGCCGGCTGGGCCATCCGACAACATGTAGGGCACGGACAACTGAATAACGACTGTCATCGGACAAAACAAAGGCTTCAAGAAACATTCTGATTCTCTGAGAAATGAATGATCTAATTAGACTTAAGACACTAAGTGTTTCACACACACACACAACTCCCTTTCCTCTTTATTTTTTTTATTATATCCTAATATAATTACTACACATCCGTGCAAATTTTTTTTACCTCTAAGGTATCCGACTACATTTGGAACCGTGATTTTTCAAAAGTGTATAAATGGATAATATTTATGATATTTACTGAGATTAGAAAATGTATATAAAATTGTTTTAAGAATAGTATTACAATAAAAAAAATATTTAAGTATAATATTTTGACAAAAAAATTAACATAGAATGACCCATTTTCAAAATATTCTCCTTTAGTGAAAATGCTTCTATTATATAATAATATTTTGCCAGTTTATAGTTTCAGACCTCTGTACAGAGGCTCAACAATTTTTTTTATGAAATATATAATTTAGAAGTGGGTTTATCTATGTTTTTACGACAACAGAGGGGAGAAATTTTAAGAAAAAAAAAACGCCGATAATTATTTCAATGGGTGGTAACTCTGAAAAATAATGTGAATCATTCAGAAAAAAAGTTCAGACTCTCTGGAGAAGTCATCTTTACTTTTATATAAGCAAAATATTATCTTAGAGAAAAAAATTTTATAAAAGGAAGAAAAGGTGATTCTAAGTTAATTTTTTGACAAAATATTGTAATTTAGAAATAATTGTTTTTAGTCAAATGTGTCCTTAAAACAATTTTATACATGTATTCTAATCTAAGTGACACTAAATATCATGAAAATTATCCATTTATGTGCTTTTTAAAATCACGGTTCCGAACGTAGTCGGATACCTTAAGTTGTTAAAAATATAAATCAGCAAATGGTTTTATTACGACTATTATAGATTAAATCTTTACGCGGGAAAATTAGCAGAAAATAGAGCACCGATAACTCAATACCCCGTCATAGTCTTTTGTAAGGCATAATTTATGACAGTCCCAATTACAGTGTCAGTTTTAAAATGTAACACATAAACACACACACAATTCTACTTTTATAATAAAGATTTGGATAATTACACGAAAATGATTAGAAGCATCATTATTCCATAACAAAGGCCCTATTGACATGTCCATTGTCACTCTTAAGTGTAAATATAAAGTATACTCTTCCATTGTAAAAATTAATATATAAGCAGGAGAAAAGAAAAAGTTTTTACGCAAATTGCCGGAATCTAATTGCTTTTCAAATGTTTAATTCCCACAAAAATAATGATACACATAAAACAAATGAATCACGAAAAATAACACAATTTTTGTCTTATGACGTGCCTTAGGTACAAAAAGGGGGAAAGATTGTCACTGAAATAAAAAATATACAGTATCATACGCAATAACTTATTGGCCATCGATTTTTTAAATACAAATGCTTTTTGATATTCTACAAAGAATAAGAATATTAAACACCCAAAAATTATTGAGAAATAAGATTATTTAAAATTCCAACAAGAAACAGCACATTAAGAAAAAATAATTAGCTTTACCTTCTTACTTGAAATACACATCCTATTAAGAAAGAGTGTCCATAGCACAATATGGAAACGAATTTAGAATTTTACCTTCTTTTTTATATTTATCCCCCTTTGAAATTTTTGATCTGTTAAGATCTGTTAACAAACTTTTTATTAAAATAAAATTAGAAAATATAATAGGACTTTATTTAAAAAAATAACCAGATATTGACAACTAAATAAATTAAATAATACACTATCCGAGGAAAATGTATTCTAACCAACAAATTCACTGTTATTATTTCACAGTAGCGAATTTAAAAAAAATGAATTATTCTTTTAAAAGAAATAATTAAAACACAGAATTGTAAGCGAAGGAATTCATATTACTTTTGAATTATATGCTGAAGGAAATAATAACTAGCTGAATAATTAAATAAGTAAAAAAAATCCTTAAGATTTCACCTAAGACTACTGAAAAACTCAGGCATAATTAAAAGAAATGAATTCTCACATTTTTGAAGGAATTTGAAAAACATCCCTATTAAAAAAAAAAAAAAACTAGGCTAGGAATCTCTTCTCATATTGTCAATAAAATTATTCAATAAGTTTGAAGTTAAAAATTATTTAACATAAGTCCATATACTTTTGTAGTAACATACATTAAGAAATGTAAATGGCAGAATGTAGAAAAGCAAACGAAAAATTATTTTTACCGAATAGTTGAAAGCTTATGATGATAATTAATGGCATTACTTTATTAAATCATTGCAACAGAAAATGAGCTATATTTACTACATTGTAAAAAATAATAATTGGGGGAGGGATGCGAAATCATGGGAAAAACTCTGATTATGAAACTCTGAATTTTTTTTACAAGATTCATGATTGCAGTAGAGTTTTGTTATAAATGACAAGTTGCAAAAAAAATAATAATGCTAGTAACATCGTTGGGTGGATGGCTTGAGTACCCAGCTTTCGAGCTACAACCTCATATCATTAGGTATTTAGTGAGTGACTTTTGCCCAGTTTGATCGGGGCCCGCCTGACTTTTGCCCTTTGTTAGTTAATTTAAATATTGTAAAAGTTAAAGATAAAAATACAGGGAGAATATAGTAATGCTAGTGTGAATTATTGGTATTATCAGAAGAAACCTTTGTAAAATTTAGTTTTCGGAATGGGAAAGGCGATGTCGAATTAAAAACTCGTATGCACTCTACCACACACTTCAGTATTATTTTACAAGGTATACAGAGAATATCAGAACTCAATAAAACGCATACCATTTACAGAGATATTTAATACATCCCTGGCTGCTTCCCTTAAATATTTTTGTGATTTTTTGTTTTTATCAAAACAAGCTTCAGGAAATCGACGTCCGCATACACTTTTAAACTTGGATAAGTCGTTTAAAGAAAGAAATGCCAGAAAATTCATGTATGAGCTGTAGCGCAGAACCCAAGACTCAAAAATATAGTACTTAATGCGCAAAAATCAAAGCAAAATCGTTTTCATAAACCTGAGTAAACGGCCCCCACCTTACTTCTTATTATATTCATAAAATTAAAATAAAAAATAAACCTTAAGCTTATACTATTCAACTTTTTAAAAAAAAGGGGGGCTTAAAAATAAAATACAAATGAATGAACTTATTTTAAGTTTTAATTCTACTTATTTCAAAACGTATAAGATTGACGCTATTTTGATATCAAAACAACGTAAGTCAAGCAGTATATGTATGCATGTGTGTGTATATATATATATATATTCTTTAACTTACTTCTCTCACATTATTTTTTAAGTGAATCATCCAGATGTTCGACGTATTGTATCAATGGGAGAGTCAGTCTTATAGAATAAGTAAAAATAATGATTAAAACTTTCGTAATCACACACACAGCCAGAAGAATTTCACATAGCCTTTGAAACCAAAGGCTTGTTTCGAAACAATCAGCTATTATTCTCGAAGTTTTTTCAATCGCAGCAGTTAATCCGACAAGAATTATAATCAGCAACAATTGTTTCGTAAATAAAAATAAACAAATCACGAAAGGTATGTTGATATTAGAATAGTTGTTCCTTGGAACTCCGTCAGTTTAATGAACTTTGCAAGACAACCTATAGACAGCCGCAGTACATTAGCAAACTAATATAGTGTTAATTCTTCTTCAATTTAAAACTTTTTACCTAATTTTTCCGAACTTATTTTCTTCGTGTATTTCTCGATTACATTCTTAAATTTTAAATCATGAAAATTATAAAAATATTTCACTAAACAGATTCACAATTTTTCAAAACTGTTCTCCGTTAAATTTATACTAAATATCTTTTCTTCAATATGATAAACTAAAAATTTGAAAACATAATAATTTATAATAATAAGGATGATTTAAAACATGTGTGTCAGAACAAACATATGGTATTACAATCGAATAACAATTTGTTTCAGGCTATAAAGTTCACTGCGATCCCATTTGAAGATTATCTTGGATCGATCCCCTTTCATTTGTGGAATAAAGTATGTAAATATTTGAATATTATCTTTGAATTTTTTTTTTTTTTGTAGAAATGGTACACTTGTCTTTCTTTTCTCAGACTCTTTAAAGACGCTCGTATACCTCTGAAGATACAGGTAACATTTAAAAAACTAGAACAAACAAGTGTCAGCGAAAAACTTCACGGGTGCGTGAGAATTATATTCAAGTCGCCCTTTCAAACAACGCGAAGACTATTGGCGATGGACCTCATAATTCTGAACCTCGGTCAAGTGACGAAGACGACAGCTGAGTCGCGTTTCCCTCTCTCTAAACCAGGGGTGTTCAACCCAAATAACCTTGCGAGCCACTTCGGAAAAGCATCATAGTCTTGCGGGCCACACATAAAAATATTACCTTTATATCAGATTTGGAAATAAAAACATTTAATGGAGTGAAATTTAAAACAGAATGAATTATTATTATTGTTTTCATTATTTTCATATGTATATACAGACATAAATAATATAATAATGTTTTTATAATACAATAATCTAATAATGCTTAAAATATTACAGTTACCAATTTCTTGAAAAAATTACGGTGCTCCTTTTGAATTGATCTTTCGTTACTCATTGTTGAAATTTGATTGTGCTGTCATTCGCAAACGATTAAGTATACATTGCCCTTTATCTTAAACGTCCTGAATATTTTTTTTTAAAACTTTATAAAACATCTCTGACTGCCTCTTGTTTTTTGGGCACTCCAAACAGAAAAGGAGGAGAAATGAAAGTCGCACAAACAAAGAATTGTGTATCATCCATAATAAAGGATATGCATAAAATGCAATTCGGGGAATTTATTAAAAAAGTAATTTATTATAGTAAAAGTAAAATCAAATGTAACTGTTTAGTAAAATATAAAATCTATTTTTAATCTAAAGGACATTTCAATTATAAAAAGGATTTATTTTAAAACAAGAACAGGTAACAGGCAAATACATTGTAGATTTATATATATGTATAAATTTCCCCTCAAATAAATTTCAAAATGTAAAAACTTCAAAAACCTGATATTAAATTTTTGAAAGAATTTTTTCGAAAAAGAGTCGGCGGGCCACATGCGGCCCGGTGATGTTGAATTTACACCCTGTTCTTAACTATCATCACACCTCATCAACGGGAGGATTTTGAGCTCGACAGATTTAACGTATCAGTCACCACTACACAGCGGGTCTTCAGTGACGCAAGACTCGAACCCGCGACGCACCATAACCACTAGACGACCGCGGCCATGAAAAACTTCACGTAGAAGAATACCCCAAAATCAGCTATGGACATCACATTTCATAATTTCTTCCCCTTCACTTTCAATTAAACATGAGCTAGATATTCATTCTTTTCTCACATAACAGAAATCGATAAATTAATGTTTTTTTAAAAAAAAAAGGAGTGTATTTAAATTATTTGCAAAAAGTAAAAGAAAATTCTTCCACCTACATTACAAAAAAAAATCACTATTTGATCAATTTAAGAAAATTTAACGAAATCCCCAAAGTAAAAGAAAACAATACAATAACATGACACACAAAATTACAATTAATGTGGATCAAAAAATTAAGAGTGATCAAAGATGCGATCTATAAAAATTCGGGAAATCTAAAAAATAAAGCCTTCCAAAAATAATGAAGAATATAGCTTTAAAAAAAGGCTATTCTTATCATGATGAAAACCATTCTAACGAAAACTTCAGTACCTAGGGGGAAAATATACCTCCAGGAGAAGTAAAATAAAACTTTAAGCATTGTAGCTCAATAACAGGCATGACAAAGCACATGGTTCATTTTCTTCTCATTAAAATGATTAATCACTTTATCTCCTAATCGTTCAATGCACAATGCCACCCAATACTTCATTGCTTAAAGGTCTGGCGCCGTTTCAATCGAAAGGAACAGATTCACTTGTAAATACGTCCCAAAATATTTATGTGTGATGCGAGTGTGTGAAAAATATATTTTTACTAAATAAATGCGTTTTATCAACACCATTTTAAGTGGTCGCGTATTCAAGAGGTCATAGTCTCCATCCAGCTCGTGGTCGATATTATAGCAGGGATCAGACTTGGTGCTAGACAATACCGGTACACCGAATTCACCGTATTTTGGAACCATTTGTACAATTTGTAATACAGGTATTCACAAATTAAAATACCGGTTTTTCGGTATTTACTAGAAATTTTTAAATTGTCTCCTCTATATGTTCAGGGGATCACCAACATAGCAAAATAATATACATTTTTGTTTTTATGTCTCCTTAACGGACGAAATTAATTAGACTGTGAATATAGTTGCATCGCACAATCAAGAAGTGATAAAAAATGTGAATCATCCAAGGAGGCGAGCCAAATATATTCAATTACAGCTCAGAGTGATACTGCACACGCGCAGGATGTGTAGCCTGAAATTCGTGTTTGTGAAAAACAAGGTTGTAGTTGTGAAGAAAGTGCGTAATATTTCGATATTTTTAAATTGGTATCTCGTTATTCACATTGTATTTGCATATCATACTTATAATGATTTTAAAACTGAAAAATGAAAAGGAAAAAAAAAAAAAAAAGAGACTAACCAATTCAAATTTGGTCAAAGTTTAGAGTAAATTTTCTTAAAATTTTTTACCACAAACCTATTAACATTCAGAAGAATTCGTACAGTTATCGAAGATGATGATAATACTAATGTTGATAGTGAAAAGGAATTGTCTCATGAACAAAAAATTAGAATTAGAAAAAATTCCACAAATAAATGTAAATGTGCTGCTTCTTTGACAGTACTCGCGCATTTAGCACAGATGGAAAGAAAAATTACATTCCAGGCTTAATGACAATACAATTGATGCATTATGTTTTTTAAGATCACATTTCAAAAATGAATAATAGTACCGCAAATTGAATAGTGATATGTACACTTTTTGTGATTTAAATAAATGAGATGTTCCCTTACTTTTGTGATTCTTTATTTATTGTTAAATTTATAAGTTACGAATTTTGTGCGTGTTATTTACACTCTAACAAAACTGATAAAACAAAGAAACAGCTGTGTTTTTCTAAATTTCAATACCGGTATTAAAACCGGTATCAAGATCTAAAAATACCGAATACCGGTATTGAGCTTTGGTCCAGTATTGCAATCCCTACCTGGTGCTATTGAAGAACAGCAGTGCGTATAGGCACTAATGCACGTTGAATCTGTACAGGCTCAAAAGTCCTCATTAGCGAAGTGTGGAAGTCTGGTGAGTGGAATACCAACTCAGCAGTTGCCCTCGTCACTTGGCCAAAAGTTTATAGTTACAAGGTTTATCGTTAGTAGCCCTAGTGAAAACCAAACGGAATTTTCAGCAGAACAGAACGATCAACAGAATTTTAAACATTTAACCTACACAAAGGAGCTTTTAAATTTTCATTAAAATTAATTTGAGATTCATTTCCCTCAAAGTAGAAAAAAGAAAAATGCCGACACCTTTCAAATATATTTGAAGAAGTTAAATTACTTATGAAATATCCATTTCAATTCGATCTGTAAACATGTCTATCCGTAAAAAAATTCCATCAAGATAAACCATCTCACGGAAAATGACCGTGACTTATACCGATAATGGCATCAAGTCTTTGTCAAAAGGTAATGAACGTGAACCCGAACAATTAATGCTAGTCCTATTCACGAAGAAGGACAATAGACCAGCCGGTCGATTTATTCAACTGTGAAGTTAACAGCAATAAAAGTATTATTGACAAGAACATTCCATTCAATACACAAGCAAAACCAAAAACTTAAAGAATCGTTAGAGCAAACGTTTCAATCAGACTTTAAGTAGAAAAAGGACAGCAATTATCTGCTCACATATAATTTGCACACAGTTTTAATAATTGCAACATTCATACACTAGCTATCTCTTCACCTTCTCAGAATTGCAGCGATGTAACAGATTTCCTAATAGTTGTAAAATATCTTCATCGATTTGCTTCTCTGCTTAGAAATGTTGTTGTTTTTGCTCATGCCACATGTCTGACATAGTCAGATCGAGGAACACGAAATTCATCGTGGCAATGGCCTAGATGTACGCCTGTCGTTGGCCTTAGTCTTGAGCACCATACAGGTGACAGTACGATTTAGCTCGGTGAAATTCCCGAAGGGACGATAGAATATTACGATAGATGGCGCCACCATATATCTCCCCCTCCACAATTTAAGCATGGAACTGAAGTGGAGGGAAATTTTCTCCAGTTCCCTGGACTTGTGATTCAGCCCACAAGACTTTCGGACCCCCTGATTTAACGAGCACGTACTCCGTGTGTACTCGGAGGGTATTTGGCGGTACGGGCATCGAACTCAGGCCTTCCGGTCCGGAATCCGGTTCTCTAACCACTAGGCTACCCACGGAAATACAATGGTTTGACAACAGTGCAAAATGGTTAAATGCATTATAGTAAAACTAGAACTTTTTTTAAAAAATGTATGCGTAGATTTTTTAATGTAAATCTGGTCTTAATTTAGGGTGACTGACTACATTCGGAACCACGATTTAAAAAAAAAAGCGTATAAATGAATAAAGAATGACATTTTCAAAAAGTTCTTTTATGAAAAATGCTTCAAAGATAATATTTTGCTTATATGTCGCTAGGTATATACTGAGGTTGAACTAAAATTTTAGAAACAAATCAACTTTATTTTCAGAGTTAAGATCGATTGAAATAATAACATTTTTTTCTTTTTGTTAAAATTTCTCTATTTCGATACATTAAAATATGAAGAAATCCACTCCTAAATTATATATTCCAAAAATTTTACTTCAACCTCGGTATAGAAGTCCTAGCTATTGATTGATTTAATATTAACGTCGCACTGTTCAGCTACACGAGGGCTTTTGGCGACGGACCACGTAATTTTGAACCATGGTCAAGTGACGTGGACGACACCTGAGCTGGCACCCCTCTCCTAACTACCACACCACACCAATGGGGACGTTTCAGCTCGATAGATTTAACGTGCATCGCTGCCCTACACGGCGGGTCTTTTTAGAGGTACTGGACTCGAACTCATGACAAGGCAGCCACGGTCCGATACCTATACCACTCGCTACCGCGGCCACAAAGTCCTAGCTATATAGGTATTATTATTGCTATTATTATAAAAGCATTTTTCATAAAGGAGAATGTTTTTTAAACTGCCATTCTTTTTCTTCCTTTTTTTTTTTTGCCAAAAAAATTTATATGCATATTCTAATATGTTAATTCTAATAATTCTATGCTAAATGTAGAACATATTATTCACTTAAACGTTTTTTCAAAATCACGGTTTCGAACTAAGTCAGTCGCCTTAAATGTGTATCAAAATAAAATAAATACTATATTCTACATTGCGTCTATTTTTTAAAAAATTATGATTGAAAATACAGAGAACTTTTTTAATATAATAACATGCATCTATTTCAATAATTTCAGTAATATTTTTTCACTTTATGTCAAATAGGAAAAAAAAAAAGGAATATTAATAGTTATTCTTAAATAAAATTTAAATCCGATAAAGCATAATGTAGGAAACACAGAAATTCCAAAAAAAACATTCGAAAAAATTCGAATATTTCTAATGATTTGAAGTTATCGAGTATCTGATCTGCCCTTTAACGGAGGTAAAATCGTGAGAAGGTCGAAACGTTAACACATGAGAGCAAACATACGCATATAAATCGATATTCAGCACATACACACGTTTCTTTTGATCAGTCGATGGGATTGGAGCACCAAAAAAACAAAACAAAGAATGCTTCTTTCACCAAAGGAACAATTGCCCAAAATAGTATCAGGCGTCTCAGATCTATCCCCGAATTGCGTCACAACGGATCTGCGGTTTCAAACCCAGCTGCTGCTTTGTGAATTGGATATCCTTCAATAACACTCAAATCAGAAACATGTAAAATAAAACAGCCCTCGTCCGATTCTGAGGAAAGTGAATGAGTACTTCTTCACTCCGCAAACCTCATCAAATTAAGTCACTCGACAAACCACTCAACTGTTGCGATCACTGGAGCTTTTCACTCGTCTAATTCCCCTAATTAACTGCATTACACGCTAGTTAATATTAATAATTAACTGAAAATGAAAATACATATAAACACAGAGTAATTTTCTCTCTCTCTCCAATGAATAACGACGGTTATTCGTCATTAAAGTTAAGTGGTTTAATTCTAAATATTGTTTAAGAAAACGGTCAGTATGTATCTTTAATTTATCTTCCATGTTTTCCACTGATTAACACCATGTTAATGAGTTTCAGTTAAACGTTACGCTTAGAAAAAACCACATTGCCTCCACTTAAGAAATACCAAGAACATTTGAGTCACTTTTATACGCTTCTTAACTTCACAGCAAAAAGAAAAAGAAAAATTCAAATTATTTGAAAATGACACACAGAAGAGTAATGAGCACGAAACCCATTTCTCGGTAGAAATAATCATGGTGCAAAGGACACTCGAACTTCTTTCCTCTATTTAAAGCCTGGTATTAATCAAAATGCACCACACACTGAGAAAAGGGAAGGGGGGAACAATGCACTGTAACAAAATTTACATATTAATCAAAGTTCTATTAATTCCCAAGGAAACGAATTGCGTTGAAGCCATTTGAGCTTTTAAAGCACGTATAGCTCGCAAAAGAGAAAATGAGGGTCAAGATAAATGGCGAGAGAAAGAGGGAGAGATGATATGGGTATAAAATGAAGGTGATTTTCAAGGGATTCAAGAGTTTGGAAGCAAGAAATGTGATGCAAAACACATTGTACCTGCGCTCTAGCAGTGTCGCATGATCACAGTAACATGTTCAGTGTGTAAACTTAAGGATGTTTTCGACAAATGTGCAAGATTCTGAAATAAACGTGGAACACATTTTCAGGAAGGAAAACGTCTCAATTTTCATGAAAATTTCCAACATAGTAATTCACTCATTTGATAATAATATAATGTTTTTAAAATTTCGAAATATTCCACAAAAAATTATTTTTTCGTTTTAACACGATAAAGGATAGCTCATGTAACATTACAATACAGGAGAAAAATGCTAAACACGTTTTATATAAGAAAGAACTCGGATAAAAGTGAGGAATATGATTTAAAAAAAAACTGCTTTCTATAGGATAGCGAAGCCAGAATATAACATTAATGTTTCAATTCTCTTAAATCTAAAAATGTTCAAAATTCCTGGCCTATTCTTTAACATTGAGCGAAGGCACGAAAAACACGAAACAAAATTTAGCACGAAAAAAAATTTAATCATCAACATCATTTTAAATTTTTAAAGGTATCATATGTAGTACTAAATGGAATTTAAAAAATGCCCTGTATATACCATTATTATGACATTACAGAGCACGATTCAAACTTTATACATATGTGCTGTTTTCTTTTAATCGTCTGAAATAAAAACACCTAGTGACAAATTTGATGATATACATTTTAAAATATCTGAGAGGAGGCTTTATTTTAAAGGTTAGTTACAAAGTTGAAACGGTGCTGAAGTCCATTTGCTTACTACTTACGATCACTTCCTAATACATCATCAAAATATGACATGCATATAAACAAAAACAGCCAATGCGTCACATACACAAAGTTATTAACTCGATCATGTTCACTTCTCAAAATGCAACACAATCTCTTGCATCTTACTCCATTAAACTATAAAACATTCGAGGAAGACAAAATGTTGACGGCAGAATCATTCATAGCTTTTCCTGAAGTCGTGGTTATCATATTTCACCAGAGAACAATCCAAATAAACGACTTAACGATTCTTGAGAAGACTAAGTATATTCAAACTCACACAATCCCAGCTTCACAGGACATTTTCAACAGATAAAGAATTCTACTACATGAGATTCCAAGTACAAAATGTCAGTCTTAGACATTCCGCTGTGATAATATGCAAGCTTCGTGAAACATTTTAAGCAAAATTTTATAACTGCAAACCAATAATGTTTCGGACAGTGGCGTATCGGTGAATAAAAGAGCCCCCTGCAAAGTCAGGTTTTGGGCCCCAAGGGATCTTACAAAAGACTGCAAAACCAAAACATAACATAGATTTTGTGCTCCCTAGAGTCCTGCCCCTCCCAGGGTAGCGGAGGTGTACGTTACACTACTGGTTTTGGAAGTCATTTTAAGGGTTAAAATGCATACATGTGTTAATTTGACATCGCCTCTTAAATTTGAATAATCTAAGTAACTGCTCTTACAATCGAACAACCTACATTTTAATACTTCAAACAAATTCGAGCCTTATAAAAATATAACAAGCAGAATTTGTTCATAAAAAAATAAAGAAATGTTTTTTTTAAAGGAAAAAAAAAGTTTCTCATATTTTCTCTGTAAAGGGGTGGAGGTTGTATCAGAGATAAAAAAAATTTCCATCTTTTAACTTTATGTTATTTATTTATTATTTGAGAGTTCTTATTGGATTTCTTTCTGCTTATATAAATTCATCCCATCTATAAAAATCCCTCACAGTAGCATAAAGTATTAAAAAAAAAGTAAAAAGGAACTAAGAAAAAGTAAAAAGCTTTCAGTCAAATGAACACAAAACGGATTAGGAACATTTTAGACAAAAGCATTTAAAAAGAAACTACAAAAGAGAAGAAAAAGATGGCTGAAAGAAGCCAAAACATAGGTTGAATGCCTCTCGGATGATAACAGAAATTACGAAAAATACACACACATAAAGACGTTCATATAAAGAGCAAAAGAAGGAGAATTAAAAGAAAAAAAGAAACCTCGCGAAAAGTCGATGTTGTGACATGTCCAACAATTCGAAAAGTAGCAGAAATCTGGAGGGTGGCCAAAAAGCCGTTGCCAGTCACTGGAACGAAATACAATTAGCGTGGCTCGTGGAGATGGGGAGGCGGTTTCACTGGTCCGGCCCGGCTACTTAACGAAACGAAGCAAGTGTCTCTCCTAATGTAAATAGAAGAAATCTTTTTCAGCAGGGGGTTTGCAGACTCGTTCATTTGCATGAGAAGGGCAGAGACCTTTGACAGTGAAGAGGATGCAGAGCAGCAATGAGAGAATGCTTCATGCGGGAATTTTATGGAATCATATCGCACAAATGAAATAAAAGAATTTTTTTTTTTTTTTTGCATCATTCAACAAGAGCAATTGAAACCAAATCACAATGAAATTGAAATCACCAAAAAAAAAGTGAACTGCAAAAAAGATTTTAATACGATTATTTTTTTAAAAAATTATAACATTTACATACATTGTTAATGATATTTAATTCATACTTAATGTTCTCAAAATCGAATACATTCAAACATTCGGCCTTTCATGAACGAATTGAAAATCAAACAAAGCTTTGACAATTCTTAAAAAACAATTGAAAGTGAAATTTATAAATTATTTAGACGAATGAATAAGAAAATTAAAACATCAAATTCCACAGGAATATGCTGAAATTAACCAAAAGAAAGGAACAGATTTATACGCATAATCAATATTATTTATTCATAAGTCAGATTCCATAGTTTATTAGCATAAGCGTATTATTCTCACAGACACGTAAAAGATTATTCGTAAATAACAATAGGAATACAAAATGGAATATTGATGTTGAAGGAATAATGTAATAGAATTTAAGAATACTTTTCTATTCGAAGAAAACAATAGAAGCGTTTCTTTCTTTATCTTCATACACACACCAATAAACTAAACAAGTTTTAAAAACGGTTTTATTACTATGATTATACTTTCTGTTAAATAGTATAAAATCGCTGTTTATATAGCATAAAATTCCAAGCGAATATTAAAAAAGCACCAGGGCTTGACATTTAAGGTATTTTTTAACACACAAATTACTATTCGAGAAAGTTTAGATAGAAAAAAACAAATTTTAATAGTTGAAATTCCTTCTTAATTGAGCTCCTACTTTCAAGTATTTTCTTTTTAAAAAAAACGTTGAGAGAAAGAGCTACAAGTCTTCACGGGGTTGTTTTAGATCACTGAAAAAACAGGGTTTCCGCATCAAGCAAGTTTAGAAGGAAGGAAAAAGAACACGGATCGCTGAGAGAAATAAATAGACCATAAATCCTACGCTTTCATCAACTTCGTCGTGAAAATTCCTCTCCCTCCCCTCAAAAGGAACTTTTCTCACTCGTTTAAAACTGTTTGAGATTTCTTCACTGTTGCTGTTGCTCACAGCTTCCGAATTTTTCGTAAAGATTATAGCATAGCATTAAGAAAAACTCTCATAGTTATGAGCATTAGATTAGTTTAAAAATACCACAAATTGGTCTGCTTCTTACCGGCGAATGTCCCAGGTTCTCTTAATGTAATATAGAGAACTTTCTAATATTTTTTTTAAATAAAAAAATAAGCTAGCATAATTTTTGTTCGGTAGGTGCGTTCCTGGGTCTTTGCTCATGGAACGCCCCATTCAAATATGCGTCAACACATTTCAATACAATTAACCGAGAAGCAAAGTTCACAGCTGAGATCTAAATACGGGGTTTTAGGGCCCTTTGAAGCCAAAAGTATCTATCTCATACTTTAATTAATGAGTGTGAAATCAGATCAATGAAAAATTTTAAGCGTTAACACCATCAACAATTTTACATTATTATATAGCGTTTTATCAACAGTTTCACATTATAAAAAGGATGTTTCTTCTTGATAAAATCAGATACTAGAATTTTAACAGATTTTTAATTTTAGGAAGAATTAAATGTACAAATTAAAATTCGTTTCACTCAGAGTTTTAAATTAAGTGTAAACTTGCATTAGAGATGCACAATTTACTGGTGATGGAATACTTTTTAACTTGCATTGAAATCTCAAAATAGTCACACAAAATCATAAAATAATCATGAAATCGAATTAAAAATAGAAGTAGAAACCTCTCCTGGTCTCGATTCTTCCGAACGAGAGATTCAGTTCCAGGTAGATTGTGTGTCGGGCAGTTAAATTATTATTCAACCAGACAAATGATCTCTTTGCAATTAAGCAAGAAAACAGATATAAGAATGAATTAGAAAGAGAGAAAAAAAGGAGCATCATATTTTGATTTGATTCTTCCACAACCTTGAGATTTCTATATTAAAATTTCGGTTTTAATTTATATATTTCACAAAAAAGTAGAAAAAAGTACTTCGTAAAATATAATCGCAATGAAGCAATATTAGTACGAATGGAAGGGGGAATGAAAACAACTGTTTTATCAGATTTAAGTTGCCATTGTAATTCTGCGGAAATCCGCATCTACTTTATACCTGAATTCTCTTGCCACAAAAATACAATCGCAAACTCAATCATCACAATACAAAGCGATTTTCTTTTCAACATAACTATATTGACCTAGTATAAAATAGGCATCAGGGGCAAATGAAAATAGAAGAAATATACAATATTTACCTCATTAGAAGGAGGGGGGGGGAGATTGATACAATCCAAAGAGTGGGGGTGGGGTGAAATTTAAGAGCACATTTAGAATACAAAATATGAGATTGGCACCTTTTTATTCTCCAGGAATCTATTAGAGATCATGATGACTATAACCCAGATTCATGAGGTTTAAATTCCATTTTCTCCCAAAAAATTATTAAATCTTTATTAAGTAAAAATCTGATCCTTCCTCCATAAGTCCGAATTGTAAATTCTGAAATAAATTATACACGTTAGAATTCCACTTACAATATTCCCTTCAATGAATTCAGTCTATTAAGGCCTTTCACACGCGCATGCCTCGAACAATTCGAGTCTCTTTCGAACAACCATTTCGGGAAATTTTTCAAGCAGCTGTGGGGGTGAAGGGTTGCAGTAAGCAAAGCGGCACTCTCTGACGTCAGCCGCTGTCTATTCACATTGAAATAATTACTCACCGATTTTTCTGTTTCAGAAAACGAACAGCCAATGAAACTTCTTTTATTCTATTCGCGCTTTTGTTGACGCTCGAAAACAGAATTGTAGCGTCATTCAGTTTAAAATATTTTATGCCTTTAAAATATTATACGTCATTTCTGATGTGTTTGATGAAGCCACGGCTGCCATCTTGTTTATGACCTTGGGAGATGAAAAACCCCATTGACTGGAATTTCGAGCAATTTCAGCTCACAAGGAAAAAGTTGTCTGAAGCCGTAGCTATAACAACTGGGCGGAAATTGCCCGAAAGATTGCTTGAAAGAAAAATTGCTCCAAACACGTAGAAGTGTGTGATAAGACCTTTACATAAAAAGACAGGACAACTCTTATCATCAACAGCGAAACAAAAACACAGGTATGGCTCAATGTTATAAAGAAAAGGGGGGGAGGGGGGAGTTTTATCTCAAAAGAAAAAGTTAAAAAGAATTAATAAACGAAGTGTTTGTCTAATTATATATATGCAAGTCTTCTTCGAACATTTCCACTATAAATTAGCACCCCCCCCCTTCTCCAATTTCAGACAGATATATCTCTTATCTTGAAAATAATTTAACAAATATAGAGAGAATGGCAAAAACAGAATTAAAGTTAAACATATCTTCTTTAAGCACACGCACAAACACAAGATTTTTCTTTAATATTACATTAATTCATTTTATATATTCTTGGTATTCTCCATTTGAATAAACTTTTATATCATTTATGTAAAACATCAAAGGAATCGTGTCAGGAAAATATGCAACGAGATCCAATACAATGATAGAAACTGTTTCTGCAAAAATCAGTTGTACAAAGAAACTAGATATTTACTCACATGCACACAAAGAAGCAGAAAAATTCAACTTTCTCTCTCTGTTATTTTAAATAGTTCAAATATTTGTAGCGTGAAAAAAGTTATAGAATATTTATTCGTATACCTAGTACAAAAGGAGCACTCTCTTCTATTGATTTAATAACGGAAGTTGAAAAACCAAATTTGTGACAATTTTAATTAAGAATGAATTTTTTTTATTCAAACATTTTATACATATAGCAAGAAAATCAAAAATAAAATTTTACTATGGTTTATTAAGAATTTATTCCACTGAACAGTCATGCTCACATTTTTTCAGAATTATTAAACTAAAAGGCTCACTCTTCCCTAAAAATAACATTCACGCATCAAAATAATACCATAGAAAAACCAGCTTAGTTACGGTTCTGGCATTCAGTATCAATTGAGCTATTACCTTAAAATCAGATAAATGAGAGAAAAACATACAGTTTTACGTATCAAATACGAAAATAGTTCAAAAACAAATAACAAATAGAAATATTTCACTTAAAAATCACCGTATGACTCAGGGTTAGTTAAAAATAAATTGAAAAAAGCCTTTTTATCAGAAACTATGAAAACAAACAAAATACAAACATCACGACCGATTTACTACAAAGGATCAAGACTCTTCTAAACTGATATTTTATTTTTAATATTTTTTCCCCGAGATTATTTGGATTTCCATATGATTGGGTTTCATAAAAAGATTCGAGATATGATTTCCCACAAAATTTATACAAATGACACAGTGCAATAACTATTTGAGCTAGTTAAATGAAGAGTTTAAAAAACCAACCATCCATTCTGATCTGAATCTAATATATCCACACAAAAAGAAAATTCTTGCTTCGCGGGGATTTTGCTTATCTTTTTAAACTACATGCAAACTGCTGAATCAGATTTTCTTTCAAAATGTCAACGAACAAATGATTTCATTTGTGAAGAATTTGAAAAGATAAAGTAAACGTCATTTAATCAAATTGAATATTCAAACTCATCTTTCTACTTTTTTTTTAATATCATGATTCAAAGTATGAGAACAAGAGCAAAGATTAATGTCATCGACTCCACACCCATTTCAATATTATAAGCTAAATACCCAAATGCAAATGATCTTTAAAACTTTTTTTTAAATGTCTGTTCGATTTTTTCCCCCTTCTAAATTCCTTTGACATGTTACCAAAATCAGGAATGAAAATAATCCCGAGTATATTCTGTTAACATATTTTTAAAGAAACTCTTAAACTTTATAGTCATGAATATTTTTGAAAAGAGTTAAATCATTATTTTCTCACGCGAATGAAATGTAATCTTAAAAAATGCGCCATACAAATAGTTGAAATAATTTGAAAGAAAATAAATCTACATGATCGAATTTCATACCGGCTTAAAGGTCGGCAAATTGATCGTAAATGGGATATTTACATATATACTTTTTAATATTTCCATCCCAACGGGTTAACAAAATCGTATATTGGATAAAAATTATTGTATTTAATATGATATAATTATTATAATTATTGTACATAAAATGTGTATTCCTTTATATGTACTGAATCAGTTTTCCTGGAATTTTCTGTGTATGACCCTACCTATAAAGTAATCCGTCCCCCCTATTTTTATTTAATTGTGGTCGTAAAAACAATCGTAAACGAGCATGGCCTTAAATCAGGGGTCGGAAAACCATGGCTCTTTGCATTGTCAGTCGCGGTTCTTCATACATCTGCTTCTATGAATTATTAAAAAATAGTTATGTTTGTTAAAAAAAAATATTGTGTTTCCCTTTTTCCTTTAAAATTACTTATCGAAAAAAAATTACTTGTAATTTGCATTTTTTCAAAACTAAGATATTCCCCATTAACAAAGTTTGTAGTGAATCAATAAAAATATAAGAACAAGCGATATCAATTTATTATGATTATAATATCGGTTATGTACTCGCGACGAATAAGCTTCATAACCTTTATATGAAAGAAAAAACTAAAATAAATTTATTTTCACGAAGCCTGAAAGGTTTTCATGCCATTGGCTGTTTCAGATGAAGAATCGGAAGCTGAATTTGATGACATTTTTGGAGCTTCGGAAGACGAAACGTACTTTTATCTGTCAAACGATAAGTTGATTCAATGTAGAAGTAACGCTTCATTGCAAATAGGTAAACGTGCTTAAAAAAAGGTTTTGAGCTTGACGCCAGGACCCCCACTATGTGGACTTCAAGTATTCATAACGGAACGTCCGCTTTTTGACTGTAGTTTAAAAAAACTCACTGCGGAGAGAAAATCTGACTTTGACGGTGGGGGGTAATATGCTGCGTTACACCATTGGGTTCACTACTGATGCATATTCTCAACAAATATACAAATAGTTAGTGAAATGTAGAGAAAGGCAGGGCTGTTTGGGGTCAAATAAGAGTTTGTAATGATTCTTTCATGTATTAAGAGTTCTGAAATTCGATGATCGAGAAACGCATTTCTATAAGAGACAAAAGGATACATTTACAGCCAACTATGACTTATGGGATATATGGATGGAGATACTATGGAGCGCATATACGGCAGCTGAACAACAAGTGCTGTCGTTCAGGAGGAAATGTTCATTCCGATAATAAAGAGTGTTTTTTTTCCAGGTATGGAAGTTTAAGTTGGCATTACTTTCCAAGATGGCGACCGATTTAACAGCTGTCAAGTGATTTATTCTCAGTTTGGTTTGGCAATTCATCAAAACGATCATCAAGCAAGGCGTAGATTCGTCGAATGGGCCCAAAACGAGATTGCCGTTGTTCCCGATTTTCATAAGCGAATTTTGTTTAGCGATGAAGCGCACTTCTGGTTGAATGGCTACGTCAACAAACAAAACTGCCGCATTTGGAGTGAAGCTAATCCACAAGTGTATGTCGAAACACCGTTACATCCAGAAAAACTGACTGTTTGGTGCGCTTTATGGGCTGGTGGAATCAGTTCCTTCAAAAACGATGAAAGCCACAACGTTACAGTCAATGGTGATCGGTATAGAGCCATGATTACTAACTTTTTCATTCCTGAATTGAACAATCATGATGTCCAGGAGCTGTGGTTCCAACAAGACGGCGCAACATGTTACCCAGCTCGTGTCACAATCGATTTATTGAAAGACACGTTTGGTGACCGCCTACTTTCACGTTTTGGACCTGTGAATTGGCCTCCAAGATCTTGTGATTTAACGCCGCTAGACTATTTTTTGTGGGGCTATGTAAAGTCATTGGTCTATGCGGATAAGCCACAAACGCTTGACCATTTGGAAGGCAACATTCGCCGTGTTATTGCCGATATACGGCCACAAATGTTGGAAAAAGTCATCGACAATTGGACGTCCAGATTGGACTATATCCGAGCCAGCCGTGGCAGTCATATGCCAGAAATCATGTTTAAAATGTAATGCCACAAGATTATCTTTCGAATAAAAAAATTCATGTCAATCGAATAATACATCGTTGTTTTATTGCAATCTCTAAAAAAGAAACCCTTTACATGCAAAACGAAAGAGAGAGCCCTGGGCTTTAGTATGGTTTTCTTGATTTGTCTTACGGTCTTTACGGCTGTGAGATAGATTTGTATCCTTAACATGGGATGAGAGAGACAGAGTAGAGAACAGAGAAAGAGTAGAATTGATTACAAGAGGAATGATACGGTTTGATTACAGTGGTCGTATAATATAAGGTGCTATTTATTAAAAGTGTTGGTTTCAATATAAATGGTAAGATCAATAACCAGTTCATACATACTCAGGTATATGTTACTGAGAAGGAATATAAATTAAAAGAAACAAAACGTTCATTCCTCCAGAATTGCTCTAAATTCGAAACAAGGAAATAGTTTAATCAACATTAGTGTTCAAGAATGATGCTATGCTTGTCGCAAGCAGAATCAAAAGAAATAAATGTGCTATTGTTTAAAGTATACTACACTCAGAAAGAATATGATTCGACACTTCATAATCTAAAAAAAGTCCACAAGATATCTTCGATTATAATTCAAGGAAAGGTCTTTAGATAGCTTAGGTAAAATAACTGCATACAATACTTATATAAGAAAAACTAACAGAAGGTCAGTTGTATTTGCAAGTGGTCTTGATAGTGGTGAATGTGTTCATACTATTTCTAGCAACACTTCATGATTGGAAACAAAAATCATGTGAAGACGACGTAGTGTTTTTTTCCCATGGAGCTTTAGGTATGAGGTTTAGTACAGTATCATATTTGTAGAAGAGGTTTACTTTCACGACAAAAAGCAGCAGTTAAATTAGGAAAAAATATGTAAAGGTAATCGAGAGGACAATGCAAATTCTAATCTCAAAACACATGACTCAGCGAGAACCATCATAGAAACAAGTTGTTGCTCTCCGTGTAAATTATAGAATAGATTTTAAATCTATTGAATCTTACTAAGTTTCATGTATGAGTTTTTAATTCATACATGAAACTTATGTACGAAGCACTCGAATCAAGCATGTATAAAATGCACACACACACAATTACAGTTTCTCAATGAACATATGACTACATTGAAAATACAGCAATTAAGTAGGTAACTATGTCTATATATGTGTCATACACATAAAGAACTTGAGAATAGCTTTTGAAAAACTTTACTTTATATCATTTTACATTTAATTTCTTTTGTGAGAAAAATTTAAACTATTGTTTTATATTTATTTATTTAGATATGGATAAACATACATGAAAACTTGTAAGTATGTTGAATATGTTCTTTAAAAACAAAAGAAATTGTAACATTATAATTTAGTTCAAAAACTGAAAAATATTGGTTGCTAAAATTAGAACCAATTTGTCCATTTGGACTCGAAATCAGCCTGTGTACGTGTGACGGGGCTTTATCGGAATTACTTCTAGTCATCCTCTTGGGATTTCTTTGGGGACAAAATGGCAATTATTTCCAACCAACCCAAGAAGAGAGCGTGGTTATGCAGATTAGGAATCGTATATATTGGAACGTTAGTATTCGCGATGAGCGCAAAGTAAAGCTAAGTGAAATGAGGTAAAGTTCTAGGAGAAAAGTGTTCGTGTATTCTGTGAGTTCGATGAGTCGGTCTAAAGGTGCCAGTGAAGATAAGCTTAAGTGGGTCCGAGACCAGAAGAGTATTGCCTTAGCCACAGCAAGACAAATTGAAGGATAAATTGATGATTTATGGACCGTAGCTGTTCGCCAAGGAAATAGCGGTAAGTTTGTTAAAGTTTTAAGAATAGAGCGGATACTATTAAGTTAGGAAATAATCTGTAAATATAGATTCAGTGGTTAATTGCGCTATTTTATCAGAATTACAGCTTGCATCGCATCACTCCTGATCATAAGCCTCCTAGTCTAGTGTTGTTGTATTGTATATAAATTAAGACCATAAAATAACCTGATTTTATTATGGCAGAGTTTAATGGTTCATCTTTCGTTCCCTCAGACATAGGTCGCGCGGATGGTGAGGAGGGGATATCCCCAACCCAGGGGGATATCACATACGTTCGAAATTAACACAACAGTACCATTAAAATCAAAACACAGATCTGGCCAGAATGAAAATTCGCATTTTCTTAATATACACAACCCCCACATCATTCCCTTTCCTAAACTAATAGTCGCTGAAGAATGGAAAAAGCTATTTCTCTTCCCAAGCGACGGAGAAAATCTCGGTCAGCGGCTCTTCCGCTCGGAACAAGGCATTTAATTAAAACCTTTGGTAAAGGGAATAATGCCATCTGCACATGACGACTAAGAAGTGAGCTTTTCTTCTCTTACGATACGTGGGACGTGCGTCAACAGATGGTTTATTCCGAGGAAATACATCTTCCAATGCCTTCCCTCCCTCTTGGATGGGGCGTCGTAAGGAAAGATGAAGGGAAAAAAGAGGATAGAACAGAACGAACCCAAAAGGATCTGGAATTGAAAATTTTTTCGCTTTTCAATGGCAGTTAAGCAATTAACAATAACATCCAGAACATCTGCATCTTTTTACGAACAATGCATCCGAGCAAATTGAAATGATATAATTGTTTTGGTTTGATTTGTTCTATTTATACTGAACTTAAGTTTGACAATGTACTATTAGGGAAGAATGTCTCATTTTGAACAATAGCCAAATGAAATCCTAGTTGAAAAAAGTTTAATGCGATGTGTAAACTTTATGGCCATTTGGATATAAAGTACAAAAGGATTTTAATATTTGTCATGATGATTTGATCAAATCTTAACTCAAATTTGCGAGTCTTCAGGATTCTTCTTTCCATGAGATTACTGTAAATTCAGAATCTTTTTAGAGTGATTGAAATTCTACAAAAAAAAAAAAAAAAAAAACAATTCTACAAACCCTGAAAAAAATAATGCATAAATAAACCAATATGTAGCACTAGTTCTAAAACTAAAGGCTATAAATTGTTGCAAGAATTAAAGAACTTAAATTATTATTAATGCGTATGTTTCCACAAGTTTTCAAGGCTTAGAATCAAATAATGTTAAAAAGTAAGAACAAGTGTCTCATTCAATTATTTAAAAATTCCAAAAAACTACTATTTCACTCGAAAGTAAAAGCAACATTTCTACTTTTATGATGCATTTTAGACACAAAGGCATGATAAAACCGCAAATTCCATGGAGGCGAAAATGAATTTAATAACACCTAATAGAGGAGTCAAACACTCATTGCATTCCAATAAATCTCGTCGTTTCCTAAATATGAATAATTTTCCCAGAACAACAACGGCAGCTTCAGCATAAAATAAGTTCACTGTCCGGTAATATTTCATAAATGCTAAATAAATAAGAGTTCTGACTTCAGTTAATATTCAATTAAGATTCTACAGTTATCTGCGGTGCTCCCTTACAGTTCCATATTTAAATAAATTTCACACAATTCAAGCGTCACTATCGTACACGTCAGAATAAATAATTTAAATAATTAAAAAGGTTCATATTTTTTATTTATAACAGAGCATTATTTAAAAAAATAATAAGCGTAAAGATAAACACCTTTTGCTTTGATGATCCATCTGTCTCAAACATCTAATAAACACAACAAAAATTTTAATCGTCTTCATTTATTTACTCTTTCAACAAAACAATCTGAATTAGCAGTAAATAGACCGCTGCAAAGCGTTTGTGACACACATTTGACCTCAACAGGCAGTTAAATCTCAACAGGTGATTTAAAAACAATCAGTTACGCTTAGCATTTAATTTCTTTCTTTGAAACCGGTTGTGAGAAAGTGATTTAATACAAGAAAAGAAGGAAGTTGGAACGGTGACACATAGGTTGATCAAAAGGAAAACTATCAGTCGTGGCACCTGTTCGAATTCAACACATATCGCTCTCCCACACAGCCACATGTGGATGGATACAAAATGTTTCCCAGAACTCGTAACTCGTTACTATTCAAAGAAAGTCCGCAATCAAGTCATATACGAAAATCATGTTGATTCTATATATCGCGGTTAGAAAGAACTAACGAATGTTCTCAATACTGTTTCTACTTACCGATTTAAAAGTTTCTTATATAAAAATTTTGACGATGTTAGTTGGTAATGGAAATCGCATTAAATCAAATTACATAGATTGGATTCTTCGAATTCTCACAATTTAATGCCGGTTTTCCGCTTTCAGAATCATTGCAAAAAGAGCTGAACGCATGGGTTTATTCTCCTAAGTTCTCAAATAATTTCTCACACAGCCGAAGCATAAAAAAGCAAGATAGTGCAAATTTTTAATAAAAATAGTTTCAACAAATATTTAGCCAGTGAACATTTAATTTAAAAAACATTGATCTGTTAGAACACGATTTCTAAAGAGAAATTTTTAACTTCAGAAATTTCCAGCACATTCTCATAAAAAAAATAAATAAGGTCTAATATACTTAAGAGTGAGTGTTAACGTCGCTCTATAAAGCAACACGAAGACTATTGGTGATGGATATAGTAATTTGGAACCGTGGTCAAATGCATGAAGATGACACCTGTGACGGCACCCTACTCTCCTAGCTTGGACGTCACACTAACGTCAGGACTTTCAGCTACGAACGATTTAATGTGCATCAGCCTTTCGACACGGTTGGTCTTTAGTGGCATCAGGAATCGAACCCATGACTCGCCGACTACGAGTCCGTGACCATAAGCAGGTGGCTACACACTGCGACCCCAATATATTTAGAAATAAATATATATTTGTGATATGATATTCGATTCAGTAACTAACAGAAACGTCAGTACAGAAAAGATGTATTTTTGTAAATGGGAAAATAATTTTTCTGCAAACTTCGGAAAAGATTTCTTGAGAATGGAGAATACACTAATTTATGTATTTAAGAATACGAAGGTATCAATTTTATTTTAACCCTCTGACCGGAGCATCCATCTCTCAGACGGGGATTATTTGCTTTGATGCCTGTAGATAACGTTGTGGAGTGATTTTGGGGGTGGGCTGCCATGAGACATCTTCAGTTGGACTCTACCCAGTGAGAGGTTCAACTCACGATATGTGCGATTTTTCTTATCGATCACCGTCTATCAGAAGTATATTCCTATAGTTTCTTGGTGATTGGTATTATTATTTTTAATTACTTTTACATGAATATAAATAATTTCTAATTAGTTTTTATAAAAATACTAGGCACAATTCTAGTGATAACAAGTAATAAAAAAAAAATTTTAAGTCAATTCCTACTTACATCAACAAAGAAAAACTTTATTTTAGCTACTTTTTATTAAATAGTTACAATTAATATAAATAAGTATATACATATGACAGAATCACAACACTAAGTGGTAATTAATTTTTATTAATTATCATTAAAATATCGTATTGTCATCTAAAACAATCATGTATATAAAATTACAGTTCAACTGAATGCTTTAAAAACGTGAGAAAAAACCTTTTCAAGTATTGACACAAGTCGCCAAAATGATCGCTAAGTGACCAAAAATGATGCCAACGTGGCTGTATGTGTAATTCTACAAAAAAAATAGTTTCAGTCAATTTTAATAAATTATAATTAAATTATTGTATTGTCATCCAAAATAATCATGTATATAAAATTTCAGCTCAATTGAGCGCTTTAAAATGTGTTTCATTAGCGATTGATAATTCCACCAAGATAAATAAATATACACACACAGAGAGTGTAAGTTAATAGTAGGAATTGGAAAAATATATTGTTCTGCTTGATGTAACCCCACACACCTTATTTGAGCCATATTCAATTTCATGAGCTATTAGGAATTTAAAACAATCCTTAAGGTAGTAAGATTCAAAAAAAATATTCGTACCCATCTGCCAGACGGATGTTCCTCAGTGCGGCAAAAAACTTGATGTTCCGGCCAGAGGGTTAAATAATTCTCCCTTCATATTTCAGATTCATTTAACCGTATTCAATCTCATTTCATTTCTAAATAAGTTCATTCAAATACACTTTTTGAAAAACCTAGATAACTTCATTAAATGTAAAATAAAATAAAAATTATCTATCCGATTGAAAATGAGTACAACTTTCTCTCTGAACCATTTTTGATTTTCATTAAAATTACAATTATAATGAAGATAACAGAACTGCTCCTAGTAATTTATCGAAGTAATGAAGAAAATTATAGTAGAAATAATTAATCATAAAAGAAATAATCTAAAATATCGTGAGCCTGAATTTATATATAAAAGCGCAATATTTCTTTTTTTTTTAAATTTATTTAAAAAAAAGCCAACGATTTCTTCCGCAATTCATTTTTGATTTATATAGAGTTCCCATCTTCTCCTCCTTTCGTCCAGGAAGACCGACCGTATAAGAGAAGACAGAAAAAAAAGTTCCATCTGATCTAAATTGTCTCGGTAGCGGAAGCAGACGAGAGACAGGAAGACGCAGGGCTGAAATTTGGAAGAAGAGAAAAGGATTTCCTTCTTTGAGAAAATCCAAATCTTCGTTTCCACAATTATTTCCTTCCTTTATTGGCGGTCATACTCCAAAAAATAATTTTAAAAGGTTCTCTCTGTAGAGAACAAGTAAAAGATAGAGCTTCATGAACTATTACTCGAGACACTAACTACAAGAAATTAAAAATTTCCTTCGATCCATCGTTAGACATTCCTTTTTGATCGAAAAAGTAGGCTAATTTAAAAATGCCACTTAAAAAAAATTTAACATTACTTATATTTGATTTAAATTGTAATTTATATGGAAAAATTTCAAAGTTTGACAGTTTTTACTATGAAGTTGGTAGGATTTGAAAGACAAAGTTTGATGATTTTTTTACGAATCATAGAGACAGCAAGAAATATTCTACAACGGATTTCATTTTCAACTCGTTCATTGAAGATAATACGACACAATCAACAGCCTTTCATGAACGAACACGTTTTCCCAAACGATTCCCAAATATGATGTTGCCAATGCCACCAGTCTGGCAGTGTCAGATCGAGGTCGATGAAATTCATAGCGGCAAAGAATTGTACGACCGTCGTTATCCGTAACTTTGAGCACCATACAGGTGACAGTACGATTCGGTACGGTTCCACATCAATTTTGAGGGTGAACACCCTGGAGGTGGTCAGGGGCCTTCCACCTCCATCAACCTCACGAAAGAACTAGCAGCTCGACGGCTATTTAGAGTATCCATGCTGCATAGGCACTACACATTTATTAACATCCATGTATTCTAAGGGATTCGAACCCAGGTCTTAAGCACAGCAGTCAGGGTACCTATTTTGGAATAATTCCACTTAATTATTGAAAGTAAACGAATAAGTAATTAAGATACTCAGAAGTTTCATGTCGTTGCTAAAAGTAATCATTTACAATAAGCAACTCTCCTGATTTAAAAAAAAATAGTTAAGTGTGAAAGAGAGAGTACATTTGTCTCATTGAAATGATTCTAAAATTTAATGTACATGCAGCTATGGATAAGAAATTAGCACAATACATTAATTGAATAAAACTGTCACGGTTTTAATCAACATATATTTATTGATTTTTAGATGGTACAATTTATATATTTTCTGAGATGCAAAGTTTACTGATGAACGCAATCACTTTAATCAGATGCAGCACTTCAGTACCCAGCCTTTCCACTTGCCCACCCCTGAATTAGATGAATCGCCTGGTCCAAATGCAGAAGAATGATAGAGAAAATATGGATTAAATTGTAGATATATATGCTCCTCTTGGTGGGATCCAAGTGAATAGACCATGGAGAAAAAGATCTAAGAACTCTAAAAATTTTACGAACAACCTGATATTGTAAAATTTGTCAAATTACAAACTTAAATGGGCTGGTTATCTGGCTAGAATGAATGAAGATCGTTGCTGCAAGAAAATCTTTCTGGCAAAGCCCATGGGAAGTAGACTTCGGGGCAGACCCTCGTAAAGATGGATTGACTGTATCGAAAAAGACCTAAATTACTTAAAGGTAAAAAACTGGAAAACAGTAGCCAACAGTAGCCTAGAGAAAACTTCTAGAGAAGGTTAGGGCCCAACCAGGGCTGTCGAGCCATTGAAGAAGATATATACTCCATTACATGTTTTGACAACCAAAGCAACTGACATATACGGATCAAATGTAACGAGAATACTGACTTTAAATTAATTAGAAAAGACGTAAAATGAGAAAGGTAAGAACTAAAAGTTGCCAAGGACCTAATATCATATGATCAATGCAGCATAACTAGTTTACATACTTCTTCGCAAAACCAGAAACAAGGTTTTAAAACAATATCAGTTGGTGCATTATTGCCAAGATATTTATCATAAAATAAACAATACCCATCCGATTATTTATTTGTCAAATAATAATAATAATAATAATAATAATAAGGTAACGAGCACTTAATGCGAATGTTTTCGCGCAATTTGTTAAAAACAATACAAATTTTCTTTTTAAATGATCTCGAGAGTACAACGAACCGTCTAGTATGACAGAAATTTCAAAACACGCTCACACTTGTCCGACAAAAAGGTTAAAACGAGAACAAGTAGCGTTAAATAACTCTAACAGAATGCCGATACAACAAGGATTAAACAATGCACAGGTTTGTTTTTTTTTCTCATCCTACTATAAGTGGAATAGAGCGCACGCAAAAAAAAAGTTAAAAATAATATCAATTGCATTCAATTCAAATGGAGCATTTTTTGCTCTCATTGTGGAAGTGTGCTGATCACGCAAAGTGTCACAACTCACGTCACAGCCGTAGCAAATAAGTCACCCATACTTGGGTTTCACAAAAACACTTGATTTCATAAGTTCCTTCACATATATAGCACCTTATCAATTTATTAATTCATCAGAAAGCTAATAATAAATAAGACGGCAATTTCATATCTTCTCGGGACAAAATAAACAAATCGAAATGGAGTGAGCTCGTTAAAATCAAATAACGAACAAAAACTAAAAAGCTGTAAAGGAATGGTACGAGTGACGAGGTCACTACAGAAGCAAACTTCAAGAGAAGAAAATTTGTTTTTCTTCTGTTCAAGAGAATACGTAAGAAATGATAAACGGGGTGGAATAACGATTCCTTTTACGGACAATAAATGTGCCGTTTTACTTCCATTGTATGCGAGATTTCGGACTTTCATATTCGGATTTTTCTTTGGCTAATCTTTAAAGATCTTTCCAAAATATAAGAGAGGATGGAACTAATTCATTTTTATAAACACAATCATGTTGAATTTTTGTAAGATTATATTCAAACAATTTTCTGCCTACAGTTCTACAATGAAAGGAATGATACGGAGAATCTACACAAATATTTTCATTACTTTGAATGGGCTAAATTCATGATGGTCACATGAAAAATACAATCATGTTTCTCCATTGAATTCAAAACTGACATTACATTTACACTTGTTCTATTTGTAAAATTTAAACAAGATTCTTCAAAAAATTTCACAAAATTTTAGAAAAAGAATCTCTCTTATATTCTAATGTATATTTTGAAATCAAGTGCATTGTGTTTTCCTATGTGCGTTAATATATACTTTAAAATAAAGTTTCTGCAAATAGCGAAAGTTGGCAACAGCGAAACGGCCGAAAACGCGTCATTGCATTTATCATGTGACTACGATACTACATGAATTTATGAACCTGATTGGCTGTGAACGCGTGATTATACCATCATGTAACTATAACTTCACATGAACTTGGCTCAATTAAAGAAACTGTATCACTAAAATGTAGACTCTTTATTCTCATGCTCAAAAATGTTTGATGAGAAATCAAATAATAATAATCATTATAATCTGGTTTAAATTCAACGTTACACTAGAGCAGCACAATGGACCTCTGGTGACAAATCTCGTAATATCGAATTGCGTAGACCATCTCGAAACATATGGAAGACCGCAATTAAAGCTGTCTTTGCCAAATGTACGAAACTAAAGGCGAATCCCCTTTTCAGACAGAAAAATATCTCAATTTTCATTGAAAATTTGCAACATTGTAAGTTCATTCATCTCTTTGCAATAGAGCGTGTCTTAAATTTCACAATAATCCAAAAATATCAATCTTTTTATTTTAACCCGTAAATTGAGATCTCATTTAGCATTACGGGAAAGGAGAAAAATTGCGAAACACATTTCATACCAAAAAAAAATTGTTCAGACTTGGATAAAAATCAATAATATAAAATATGTTTTCTCTTTAAGAGAAAAACATAATCAATATGTTTTCCGTATAAGATAAAAATAAATCCCCCAGATTATAATACACTGCTGGACAAATTAAACAAAGGACGGATAGCTCGTTATCATCCATAACAACCACAAAATGAAAGGAAACAAAATGTAAAAAATTAGAATAAGTGCGGGATATTAGTCACTAAGAAGAAGTATGAGTATGCAAATTTTTTTCCACGTCTGTTCATCACGTGATAGCGTTCATAAATGCTTTAAAGGTTTTGACGCGTGTGGAATTGTTGTTTCAAGTCAAAGTTTTACGGAAAGATTTAATGCACGAACTTAAAATTTTTGGCATGTCTTCCCGACATCACATAGTGATTTTATGCGTTTGCCTAATCTTTGGAAAGATCGAAGAAGGGCCAAAAATAACAGATGTTGCCAGGGAGTTCGACATCGCTCAAGCGTTGTTTCACGGCTGTAAGTCATTTAAAACTACTGGAATTTTTGTAGACGGCATTAGGTCGTGTTAAGTATGACAATTTTTTCTGCCTACATATTCTACTATGCAAAAAGGAACAGGCGCACCACATGCTCGGAGGTAGCAAATCAGTTTCTTTGAATGCCTCAGGAAAGCATGATCTCCCGAAAAATACAATTGCCAGACGTTTGAATTCAAAGACTGACGATTACATTTAGACTTGTTCTATTTGGAAATTTAAACGCACGCAGACCTTCAAAAATTGTCCAAAATTTTGAAAACAGCTTTTACTATTACTGCCCGTTTATATGGTTCGGGAGCATCACAATTGGATTGAACAGGACTGGGCATGCGTTAATATATATACTCAGATTAAAATAAAGTTCAGTCTGTCATCGGATTGTAGACGCCAACTGTCTGGCGCGAAGTGGCCGAAACTGCTTATCGTCAGAAAATTGCATTTATCATGGACCGATATCCGATACATGCAGTATCATTTTTGGGCCGGCATCATGATGTAAACGCGTGATTATTGCTCATGGGACTATGACGGGCCAACGATACAATTGATGAAAGTTCACTTCCTAAAATGTAGTCTTTTCCGTCATGCTGTCGGTGATAAATTTGTTTTTATGGACGACAACGCAACATGTCATTAACACTCGTTGTTCAACGTTGTCTAGAGCAGCACAATGGACCTCTGGTACAACATCTCGTAACTATGGCCAGCGCGTTCTCCAAATCTAAACCCCATTGAAAATGTGTGGGATGCTTTGGGAAAAGTTGCTAAAGGCGAATCACCTTCCTCCGACAAAAAATACCCTCATCCGTGCATTGAAATGGGATTTGCCTCAACAGCTGCTGGATAATGTCATCTCTTTGCAATAGACGTGTGGAATGTTGCATCACATTTCACGGTAATATATCCAAAAATGATATCCTTTTCTTTTAAGGTGCCTGCTGACTTTTAGATGCATTGTTCCATTTCTCCGTACGCAGATCAAATGAACATTTTTTTCTTTCAGATGTTTCACAGCATTTCATACCAGAACAAAAATATTCTTTATTCTAATGTCTGAACAGTGTGGCAACTATATTTTATCCTAAGGCATCATGTTTTCTCTGTAATGAAATGCTACATAGCAATTTGTGATCCGTATTAGATAGCGAATCCAGTGTATTAATGTTGGAATACATTTTTATCTGGAAAAATATTCCAAATCTGTTCCCTATTTTTTAACGTTATGTGAAGACAGCCTAACTTGCTACTTCAATCTACAAACGACCAATTACATCATGATAGATTTCGCTTCAATGAAAGGTCGACAATTAAATTTTGTAATACCACTCACATTTCAATGTCATACACATGATCTCCCATGTTTCGTCAATTAAATTTAAAAATACAATAGTTTCACGCACAAAAAAGGAGCCTTAAAAGATTATTTAAAATCCATCGAAAAGCCCATAACAAACAACTTCTAAATAAAATGCGTTTCCAGTATTGAGAAAAATCATTAACAAAATCGATAGGACAAGCAACATTAGTGAAATGAATTCTTTATTGCGTCCATGTATCCAGTCTGGTGCAAAAGCTCTTCAGTGAATGTGAACAAATTTATATGCGATCTAGAAGAGTATTAACTGCGTAATATTCACCTCCAGTGCATACAAGCGAAGGTATTTTCACCCAAGGGCATTAAAAAAGGTTTTAAAGTTATTGGCCTTCGTTAAAAACTCAAATACGCATCAGAAACGTGTGAAAAGAACAAGCATGACAGCAAGGATTCGGTGTGTCTATTTACCAAATTATTTCTCAGGGTACTTAACGTTTCTAATTGAGCAGTTTTGCTGAAATAACTTTAGGCAGTTTGATACAAATGCTATTAGTCTTTTAATCAATAAAACTTTTCCGATTAGTGATTTGAAATGCTTCTTCTTTTACACACGTGCATTTCTATCCATATATTGATGGAAAAATCTGGCTCAACGAATAAAAATACAATATGTTAAAAATACCTTAATTCAGAAGAAAAAGGGGGGGGAATAAGGGTTCTAATTCTAATGAAAACAGAATACAATCCGTTATTATTATATTTCAATAATAACTACTTGGCAAAAACTATAAGACCATTTACCGAAAAACCAAAGTATGAAAATTAATATGATATTGGTCACTCATTCCTGATTATCTCAAAAAAATATATATCAAATGAGCAGGTAGTTAAGTCCAATTACAGAAATGTTGAGCCCTTCTTCTACAATGGCTACTTGCAGTTCATTTAAAGAAGAAAACTGCTTAAAATCAGCAATAATTTTTTAACATGATATACCCCCAAAGCAGTAGCGCACGCAAAAAATTTTCAAGGGGAGGGGGGGTCCAGGGTCGAGTCCATAATTTTGGTATCATGCTCCAATACGCCGCCTAACATTCTTTTGATTTTGTCGATTTTCGGGAATAAAAACAATACACAATTAATTATTGAATAAATAATTAGCATTCATTAATAAAATTAATTATTAATAATAAAAATACATATAACTAAATTTTTCGTAATATATACATAGGATTATAACCAACCGAAAAAAGAAATCAAGGACTATGGGAGGTGTCCGGACCCCTAGGACATCCCCTTGTGTGCACCACTGTCCCAAAGGGTTTTCATGAAATTCAAATCTGAACTTCGATCTGACAATGACAGAACATTAATTCATCTTTTTCAGACCATTTCTACGTGGATTTACATATGTGACAAAAAAGCATTGTCTTGATCCAGCTGGTGCAACCAAATAAAAGCCAAAATGGTATCAGATGATCAAAGTAGCACACACAAGAATTTTTCAAGTGGGGGGGGGGGGTCCGGCGTCGAAAGTTTATCATTCTTGTATCATGTTCCTTTTGATTTTGTCGATTTTCGGGAATAAAACACAGTAAAAAACTAATTATTGAATAAATAATCAGCATTAATTAATAAAATTAATCATTAATAACAAATACTTAATTAAATTTTTCGTACTATATACTTAGAATTATAATTAATCGGAAAAAAAATCAAGGGCTTTGGGGGAGGGTCCGGATTCCCCATTGTGTGCGCCACTGGATGATCATATAGCATAGTTTGGTATCAATTAAACGATTATGTTTTTTTTATTTTAGGAAAAGCAATGTTTTCAAATTATGAAAACATTTTACAATACCTTTCTAATTAACAATTCGAATCTTGAATACTTCTGCAATTAATATTCTGAATTATGAATAACATAGTGCAAAAAAAAACGCAGAGTTATATAATAATTATTATAATAATCTTTGTTGTAAAAAATAAACATAGTTCACTCACAAAAATCGTGCATAGAACAAAGTCTTTAGTTAATACTCAGAGTGTGCTGAATTCAAAGTGAAAAGGCCACTGTTCCATTCTCTCTATTCGATTCTCAAAATGTTAAACACACAAAAATATAAAATATGAAAATGTAATAAATATCTCTTCGTTATAAAAATGATTTTATATCGACACTTACTCTAATTTATAGCTTGTTTACCAACGTCCTGAAATATCAAAATAAATCTTTGGAATGCAAACTTAAAATATAATTTTTCTGGTCTAGCAGTCAAAAGAATCTACAAAACCAAACGTATCAGATAGAGCCAAAGGGCGAACAATCTTCAAAGCGCCCTGAAAAGGAAAATCTCTATGGATGAGTAACATACCAGCTACAGATGTCAATGCACTGATATATCAATCAACATTTATTATTATTTTCTTGGTTGGTAACTTTCAACAATCCCATAAATGCAATGGATTGAGTCACGAGAACAGATAAGAATATACCGAGTGTCCGAAAAGTGTGGCTCCACTTTCAAATTTTAATTACAAATAAACAAATATATTCACTTACGGTTTTTAATATTCATAAGGAAAATACCAATTTTTTTTCTTCTTTTACCATGTTTTATTGCCCCATTTCAATGCACGCACCACATCAAATCTATGCGAGTAACGTCATCTCAACTTCTGCTAGGGTGACCAGATTTTGTTTTTGACAATTCGTCTTATCGTCATAATTTTTCATGCCACTAGTAAATAGTGGATCTTGAAGATGGACTTCACTTATAGGTAGTTCGAAATTTATGATGCAAATGTGTCGCAGATTTAAATTCGATAAACCATACCCCCAAACTGCGCTTATTCTTCAGGTAAAGCCATTTCGAAACGAGGATGTTGTAAAATGTGGATGTTGCACCCTCTAGTTTGCATTTCATTAAACAGAAATTTTAATCTTTTCTTTATGGGACATAAAAAAAAACCATACGCGAAAATCTTTGTTTATTTTTGAAAGAGTCCATACTTTTCGGACACCATATATATTTCTGTTTAGAATAAAATTATATAGACATGTGTGATAAGTTTCGCAAAAAATAGATGCCTAAAATAAAAGACAACATTAAAAATGTGTTACGGAAAACTTTCTGTAGTTTTAAATTGTGAACGATAATTTCTATAAACAATTTGAGTGACGAAGAAAAGAGAATAAAAATATTCAATAGTAACCTTACAAAACATGGTTCAATCAACGACTGATACATTTCTACACAAGGATATATATCAATCCTCATTTAAATATTACTTTGATACGGGTCACTGATCCAGCTAAATAAAGTAATATTCATTTTTATACATAATTTTAATTCTGAATTAATACATTTCCATTTTCACCATTGTAACAAACCACTGGATTACAACTCAATTGAATCTAAGTCTAAGAAAGACAAATTATCCGGAGTTCTCAAATACCATCGATGTCAGCAAAATAAAGAGGTTCACCAAAAATCAATGAGTCAACTGGAGAGGCAGCAAAGGACTGTCAAAGAAAATCTTTTTTTCTTCCACCATAGAAAGGAAGAAAGAACAAAAGAGAGGGGAGGACCTCTCAGCAGGGATTTAACGACGTGCCCAAAAGACACACTGCTCACATCTTGCCACGGTTTGAGAGGGTGATGGAATTTTATCTACTTCCAATGACTTTTCGAGAAGAGCCCCTCTCTTCATAAGTTTTATGGGAGTTAGCTTTCGGGTTCTTCTCTCCCCCCCTCCTTTAAAAAAAGATATCGAATAACTACCACATAAAATAATTCGAGACTTCCAAAAGAATACAACAAATGACTATTGACAAACGGGTTGAAAAAAATATTAAGTTTCCGTACAAAAAAAACCAACTCCAGATTCATTTTTCGAAACTCTTTGACCAAGAACATTAAAGTATTTCATGATAACAAGCCCAATTTATTAAAGATGGCACTTATGTGTGTGATTTATTGATCCACTTAGTAAAGATGGTATCTAATAAAAATGATAAAAAAAACACATCAATAATCCAAATATTGCATAAAATGCGAGCATAAGATAGCAGATACTATCCATTGGCATGAAAACATTTTAGAAATAATATGATTGAAATATAGGATTATCTCATATAGGTTGTATAAATATTTGCCATTTTTATCAATAGCTTATTTAAAAGGAAGCATGAAGACAATTTCAACAATGTTTCACATGAAGCTTAACACTTTAAATAGCCTTAATACGATTATAGAATCTATTTACGTAAAACGATATTACTGAAAATTTTTTAAAAATAAGTACTGGGGATATAAAAAGAGCCTTGAAGAAACAGATTATACTTCCGATTATTCCATTTTAAACAATTTATTAATTCTTGAGAATAGCAAAAGGGGGATTATTTCTTGTTTTTTTGCAGTGATTTAATTCCATTATGCTCTGAAAACGCTGCAGAATGCATTATAGCTTCATTCGGTTCGCTTGGTTCACGAAAAAAAGAACTCTGAGAAAAATGAGAGCCCTGAAATAAAAAGTTATTTAAAAAACATTGTGAGAAAATTCCTAAAAATTAAAAAATAAGAATTGATTAACACTGAAAAGATCTAGAATTATACAACTAACACCGCCTAAATGAACTACTCTATTATCGACTATATCAGGGACACTCAACCTTTTTTTCTGCTGGGCCGCATTCATATGTCAGCTATTTCACTCGGGCCGCATACATATGTTAGTTACTTAATGATGATAAATGGAGGAGGGAAGGGGAGAAATGCTTTAAGACCAAGATAACATTCGAAATTTAAAATGTGGAAAATTGATCAAAATGTTATATAACTCCTGTTTTGCTTTTTTTTAAATTTTTTTATCACTAACACTATAAATTAGAATCATTTAAGAAACACTCCCTCACAATTTCCGCATCAGTAAACTGTCTCATATGATTACCAATATAACAAACTTCAAAGGATATGTCTTTGTTACAGCTGTCATATTACCACTGACAAAACACTTTGTTGCTGTTGCAAAGATTATTCAAGAGAGAGAGAGAGAGAAAGCCTATTTATAATCTCTTGAAAGAGATCTTCGAGAAAAAAGTGTCATTGAATGATTCCTGTTTGTTGGTATTTTTTAAATACAGCACTTTCGTGACAAATCAAACAATTACTGATCCATGTTTGTTTTTCATTACAAAATAGTGAACATCCCAATCGTCTTGAAACGATATTTTTCTTCGAATATTTTTCGCTTGCAAGATATAAAGGATAGTTAAAAATTAGTTCCACCCATATAAAATGGTCGCTACTCCACTGTTGTCTGTTATCATTAACCGTTCTAAATAATAATAAAAAAGGAATATCAATTCATACCAGTACGACACCAACAGCAAAACTGATATGTTTGATTTCTTGACAAAGAATTTTCCACCAAATTTTTAATACAATGTTCTTAAATAAGTGAATTTCTCAGAGCCATGAGCAGGCCACTTAAAAAGACTGGTTGAATACACTGGACTATATCCTTCTCTTTCAGATTCAAACTAAATCCTCTCCCACCAAAAAGAGAAAAAAAGATTTTACCCGAGAATATTAAAATGAATTACAAAATAGACTTTAAAATAATTAAAATCAATTTTTTTCCGGGTCTCCTTTTTATTTGAAATATTAAAAAGGAAAAGGATAATTTTCATTTGAGATTTAAATATATTATGAATGATTTTTCCAAGAAATGGGATTTCTTTAAAAATTGAAATCAATCAATTTACATATCCCACAACAGTTACATTAACAGATATAATTAATGTTCTCGAAGCAATATTTCTCTCTTAGTGGAATCAAAACAAGAAATTTGAAACTATGTCATTAGAACATGGTCTCCACCATTCACATGAATTCATTAAAATACTTTTTAGGTTATTTTACTCAATTCGAGAAATTATTATACACATAAATTGGTCATAATCCCTCCAAATCATGAATAAGTTTCTTTATCGAAAATTGGAAACCATTTCCTTGCAAAAGAAAAAGGATTCATTTTAGGTCAGAGGCAACTGAACAGAACCCTGAGAACGTCTCATTTGTATATAAATGAGACGTTAAACGAGTTTCGCTTCTCAGAGGTATGCATTTATACGATTGGTAAATCCAACATCTGGAAATGATTCTCTCGTTCAATGAAAATCTCGTTCACATGATGAACGAACATCTTTGAGACAGGCGAACGATTCCCAATATTGGAAAGTGCATCAGAGAGGAAAGCGAAGTGTCTGTGAATCTCACCCACGTTAATTTGTTTTTCATCAATCGGAAAAATATCACTTTCCTAGTCGGATGCCCTTTCCGCACGGTTCTCTTTTGCTAAATAGACGTTTTCATGTTTGTTTTACATAGTTGTAAGAAAGGAAGCTAGGTACTTAAATCATGTTAACAGCTATCATGAATCATTTCAACTGGTTCATTCACCAACAGAGAAAAGAAAATCACATTAGCATTTATAAGTTGTTTTTCTCTCACGGGAATCAGTCGAGACCATAAAACACAAGTCTATAGACTTCAGAAAAGGAGAATAATAATCTGATTCTTCTAACAACAAAATGCAGATAAATTTCATGATTTGTGAGGGAAGAAGTCAAGGTATGAAAGAAATTAGATTATCAACAAAATGATATATTGAGAGAACTTGTTTCAATCAGGAGGTGAACTTGGTTCATTGATAGGTGTATCATTAATATGGAGGATTAATTGTACATTAATAATACAATTAACAATTCGAAAACGACTTGTTTTTAATTCTCCAAACTAATAATACAAAGAAAGAAATGCTTCCCGTGAATCAAAATTGTTCAAATTTGAATTTTTTCAAGTTTGGAGTCATCGATTAAAATGCATGTAAATATATACATTTTCTGATAAACAACCATCATTAAGAGGAAAAGATGAAAAAATATTGATAAATGCATGTACCCTAAAATCCGACGTATAACACAAAAAATAACATCGGAATCTACGGGTGTGAGTTATACGCCGGGTATAAAAATGAAAGCTTTGAAAATATAAAGAAAAGATGACCAAGAAAAAAAATAAGACTTCTACATAGATCAAAACACTGTTTACACAAAAATTCTTGTATAATGAAAATATTCTTATGAAATGTGTTCATTTAAAACATTCCTTATAAACTTAAAGGGTTGTAGTTCTAGAAGTATACTATTTGTTTCAAAAGCTTTGAATAACACCTCGAATAAATTACTTCAAAATATAAGAACATTTGTGAAGATCCCCTTGGATCTCACTTTGAGAACGAGAATAATTTTGAGTCAAAGAAGAACCAGTAGCCATTTTTATGAATAACTTTCTTTATTTGGTTATCTTTCCCAAATAGAATCAAAGACTTCTAATAACAAATAATTCAAATAGCTTTATGAGGTTTAAATGGGACTTTCCTTTATATTAACTTAAATATTTACTTATCCAATTAATTAACAATTAGAATATCGATCACGCAGAGATTACCGCAATAAGAGATCCCAGAATTATATTCAATAATGTTCCTATTGAACATTTAACTTTAATCTCACTCTAATATAAAACTTTAATGAGACTTTAATTATAAATCAATATTTACCACACGGAATCTCAACTCTTCTTGAGATTAAATTATCCAACAAGAAATCTTCAATTTAACTTCACTATAACTTTCAACTTCAATCTCTCTCTCCTACTGCTCCAACTTTACTATTCCGTTTAACTTAAATACTTTATCTAATCTGCATAACACGGAATTCCTGTCCTCTTTTTGGAGCTGATTGGAAATAGGTAGGGAATTAAATTTCCCTAAAAAAGACGTCTCGGAAGGTTAGTGATAAAGTTCCGTATAGATTTGTCACACATTGCGCATGCACATTTCAGGTTTCTTCGTAAAAACGGTGGTGTGCGTTATACGACGAATAAACCTAAAAATTAAAAGTTTCAGCTTGAAAGTATAGGCGCGCGTTATACGGCGGTGAGCGTTATACGCCAGATTTTACGGTAAATTAATAAAATCCCTTGCGTATGAAACGTTACACTTCCAAACTACAATGCTGATACATAAAAAAGAAAAGTTGGTATTATACGGTTAAAAGAAACTTAGGAATAAACAGCGCCGTAAACTGAACGAATGTAAAAAATTTTGCGAACTCCCCTATTACTTATTTAGACATGCTTATATATAGAATCATTTTTCATCAGAGGGAGATGCAACAGGGAGAAAGTTGGTATTATCAAAACTAGTATAACCTCACTTATTAGTCTTAAGTCCGAGATTGCACTTAGTTATTTTACTTTTTATGTTAGCCATTAAGATTTTGAATTAGCGTTTTTATTTTGAGATTCTATTCATGTCATATTTTTGTTTAACAAAGAATGTGTTTCATCTATATGTGTTTAAACATTTTTTTTTATAAGTATCATAATACTTGGTCATTTATAACACTTAAGAGTAACAGAAAAATAAAGAATAAATGCACAGTGATCACAATGGTAATATAACAGCATTTATAGTAATAATTTTTACACTAAGATCCATTTTGAAATCTGATTAAAATTAAATTCTATTGAACAAAAAGAATCAATGCTACCAAGATTAAACTGTTCCATATTTGAAACTATAACTGTTTAATATTAATAATTTTAAACTATTAATTGGAATTTCACGAATGCGATACAGCTTAATTAACGAAGCCCTTCCAGCATAAAAAATACCTCTTCTTCCTTTTCTCACACATACAGCACATATTTCTGGTTTAATCCTTTAAAAAAGTAAAAAAATCAACAAAATAGATTCCGACTATGATACATTAACATAATTTATTTTACATATTGCTTTCACACTAACTTGAATTTCACTGAATTTTTTTTTTTTAATTCAATAAAATGAACACCATTATGTACAAGAACCTGAACGATAACCGCAAATAAATGCTCATTCCAGCAGCCTTCGAAGAAATGCGACGAAGCAGAGCACAGTGCATAAAAGGGCAACTTAAAAAGAAAGGAAAAAAAATTGCGAAAAGAGACTTGAGACACCGCCAAGGATTTCGTTATTCTTATAGTTGTAAAAGGAGTTCTTTGACCGGACATGCGACCCACATAACCACTAAGTCAAGGTGCTGACTTTCAAAAATCGAATCTCACGGATAAAGCCAGAAACAAAATCAGAAAAATATTACAGGGAAAAAAATACATTACAATACAAAATCCAAGTGATTGTATACTGGTATTTTTGTAAGTTCATGCATAAAAACATTTGTATCATTATGACGTTTCATGAATATCTTTGTACTATTTCACCCAAGTCATTTTGAATGAAATTGTCAAAAAAAAGAAGAAATATCAGTTAAGAGAATAACACAACTGATGCTTGTGTTGATATACTTATTTCAATGAAGAAATCTGTTACGAAAAGTAGATATTTACTAAAAAACCAGGTGTTGTATTCAGCCGCATTTCAAAGTTATGTGAATACCACAAAATGTCTTGTTTAGTGCTTATTCTCTTGTTTTATTCCTATTTCACACGCGACATAGGCATTTATTAGCAAGTATGCGAGATTTTGTAAATAAATATTTGTTTGATTTGTCCTATTAATTTTGGGAACAGATTTCTTAGTTGAAATTTTTATATTTAACTCTTAAAAATGTATGCGTATAATGCAGAGAGAGAGAGAAGCGGCATTATTAATTTATTTACAAAAATTACTTTTGAGTCATTTTAAACATATTTAAACAAATTTTTCGGATTCCTTTCTTTTGTTTTTTGGTCCTTTTTGGCGGTTTTTACCTCATAGCTATAGGGTTCTTGTAATAAGCAACATCTTATTGCATCTTATTCATAAGAAAATGTACGACCATCCAACTTGAAAATGTTAATGTTCCCGATTTACTTTAAAAATAATTAAAAAACAAATTTTCATTTTTAAAGATTTAAGACTTTGACATTCATTTTGAGAACTTAACCTTCAATAGCATAAACGTAATCGATAACCTTGAAAAAAATCTGTTATTAATATCATCAATATATTAACAAAAAATATTTTAAACATGCATTGAGCATTCTGCAGATAAGACAAATTTTTATATTGGCGAAATAAAAATGTACTACCCGTTGAAAAGAATTTGCAGCATACATTGAAGAATTAGTTTAAAATATTTTACGCAAATTTTTCTACAATATTTTTGATTACAAAATAAAAAAAAAGAACACTGTTGTAAAAAATACTAAAAAAGTTGCTCAATTTATAATATACGTATGCGATTTTTTTTCTGTTTATAATAAATCAATAAAAAAAGTATGTCCTAAAATATGCTTCAATAATGCAACCCTGTACCCTGCAATAGACTTTTTTTCAAAATAAAACAATCTTTCTCAATTTTAACAGAAACTTTTACAAAGATAAAATGCCAATGACTATTAAAAGGCAGAAAAAGGTACAAATGCCCATGGCGAAGTAGAGATGTACTTCTTTCTTTAAAAAAAAAAGTCTTTTACCAATAGATTCGATTTGAATAAATCCACATAATGGCGAAACCCCATTTTTCAAAAAGTCTCATGGAATTTTATTCCAGATTTGGTGTTATTTTCTTTTCAAAGAATATAGGATCGATGTAAATTGTTCTCAAATCTAGATCTAGAGACTGAAATTTTTACTTCGCATTCAGTATAATGATCGCCCTTTGAATGGTTCCGAGATGCTCAGAATGCAAGCCCAGAAAGTCAGAATTGGAAAATGACCCCATTTGGAAGCGCCTCAGACGACTGCATTTACGAATTAACTGCAGACAAGATTTTGATTATATTCAACAATGAAAAGAACCAAAAGAAATGGAGCAAAACTGATTCAAACACAATGAAACTATCAAGAGGTCTTTCCCGTGTAGTAATTATTGACTGTAAGGTAAAGAAAGACCCGAGGTTTCATTTAACGCTCACTTGCTTCCAATTACTCGGAGCACGATAATCTCATTCGGACTTGCCAGCAAATTTGTGAATAAAGCATATTAAAGAAAGTAAATGTAAATAATTAACGTAAATGATTCAATAAATAAAAGAAAAATATGAATAGCAAGGCAAGCAGAAATACTGAAAGCATACAAATATAAAGAAATCTAACATAGGAAACAAAAAAAAAAAAACATGACATAGAAGCATAAGAAATCTGAATACGAGGAAAAAAAATTTCAGAAATTTTTCTTCAGAGAGAAACACGAGAGCTTTTGGCGACAAACCTCACAATTCTGAGCCTCGATCGTTTGGTGGCCGCGGTAGCCAAGTGGTATACGTATCGGTTCGTGGCTTGCCTTCTCACGAGTTCGAGCCCAGTACCACTAAAGACCCGCCGTGTAGGGCAGCGATGCACGTTAAATCTGTCAAGAGCTGAAACGTCCTCCCGTTGGTGTGGTGTGGTAGTTAGGAGAGGGGGTGCCAGCTGACCATGGTTCAAAATTAAGTGGTCCGTCGCCAAAAGCTCTCGTGTAGCTGAACAGTGCGACGTTAATATTCAATCAATCTGAGCCTCTGTCAAGTGACGAGGACGACACCTGAAATGACACCAGACTCCGAGCCTCGTCCGATTTAACGCGTATCAGCTCCTTTACACGACTTGTATTCAGTGGCGCCAGGCTCGAACTATAATTACAAGGCTATTGTGGCTCATACCCTTTGGGAGTTCATTGGGAATTTTAACATCTTTTTAATAATTTTGAATTATACCTCCCATTTCCTTTTGTTATAAATGAATGCTACAAAAAGTGATATTAATTACATCATTCAAGAAAAAGGTAACTAAACTGCAAGTTTAAGGACCCTTTATAAAACTTATTAGTCATGTCCTCCACCCCAAAATATTTTACTTGTAATTTCTTCTAGATTAATTAAAGATTTTTAAGTTGTATTATTTGAGAAATTACGAACATTTTATAAATTATTTAATTATCAAGAAAGAAGCATACATATGAATGTATTAAATTTTTAAACATGCTAATAAATTTTCAATGCAGCCAGTCGTTCATATTATTCTATACATATGCATACATAAAGGAAGGAGTCCAAGGTTTAATTAGGAGGGTTAATCAACCTAAGAACAGGTTCATGATATTCATCTTGTTGAAAAATTATGGAACATACATATATATGAAACTAAGTCGAGGTGGGGATTTAAAACTCCGTTATTAGTACTTTTTCACTTGGCAATAAATAAGTTTTTAAAAAATGGAAGAAATGAAGGGAGATTAACAAATTATAATGGTAACCTTGAATTGCAAAAATATCTTACAAATATGTTAAATGATACTTAAAAGCACAATAATAGTGAATAAAAAAATCCGATAATTTCAGCAATATTAAAATGAAATTCGTATAACATAAAGTTACATTGTTTATTCTGTTGAATAAATTTGAGATATTGCATTAAAATTTTTATTTTTTCAAAACTGACATTCTTTCTAATGATCATCCTGAATTTCCTTTGAACATTAACATAGGAATAAAAATTAATCATAACAAACAAGCCGTTGTAAATGTTTCATCTTCTTAAAAGTATTAAAAAATATTTTTTATGTACAATATTTAAAGCCTAACATTTTTAGTCTCACAAAAATTACCATAAATGAGAAGCATGGAGTTAACCATTACAGACTATGAACATCCACGTGGAAATCGTATTCAAAACTTTTGACAATTCAAAATTTCTTTCAATTATTTACTTTTGACGCACTGAAATGATCAACTTAACTTTACACTCGCCTGTCACAAATTATTTTAACGGGAGAAAAACAATAAAAACAGACCGAGACTTCAATACTCACTCGGAACATGTGTATCCAATTCCGGAATATATCAATTAAAAGAGGAAATGAATCATTTGTTTTGATATCACACCACACCGTACAAACATATCGATGTCTCTACATTTCCGCGGGTCAGGAGAGAAGCCCGTCACCGAGCACAACCAGAGAGCAAGTGAGTCATATTTCGCAAAAGCAACCAGTCAAAATCAGGTCAAAATAACAGGGACAGGATCGTTTTTTCTCCCTCTCCGCTTCAAAGGCTTCTATTCCCTATTTGAAGTCTCCCGATCACAGAAATGGGTGAACATTCCATCACGGTATTGATTTTGAATTAGATATTGATGATGTATCACCAAAAACACAATTTACGATATAAATTGCGCACCAGCAGTTCAAAATGTTAACCTCGTGACTCATGTGTTGCTTAATCTTGGTCCAAAGGGCCTTGGAGAGAAAGGATTACTTTATTGAAGTTTTGACCAACGTACGCGAAGGTCAAAAAAGAAAGCCATTACTACTTCTCGAGTTTCTTCATTTTTTTTATTTCTTATTTTATTTATTTATTTTTTATTCCATTCTATCGCCTGTTGTTGAGGTAATCGTAGGTATTCTCGAATTTGATTTTTATTCAACAATGTTGGTCCAAATTTTTTAACCGACTTTCTTGCACTTGTTTACAACATCTGTCCTCAAGAGAAACAAGACACCAGATAGGTCACAGAAGATCTCCCCCAGTGGCGCACACAGGGGGTCCGGACCCCCAAAGCCCTTGATTTGTTTACGATTGATTATAATTCTATGTATATAATACGTAAAATTTAATTAAGTACTTGTTATTAATGAATAATTTTATTAATTAATGCTAATTATTTATTCAATAATTAGTTTCTTACTGTATTTTATTCCCGAAAATCGACAAAATCAAAAGGAGCATGATACAAGAATGGTGAACTTTCGACCTCGAACCCCCCTTGAAAAATTTTGTGTGCGCTACTGCCCCCCATGTAGAATAAATTCAAACACCCCGTTTTACGTATTACGGCATCGAAGAATCGTACGCATATTCAATGTTATCTCTCTCATTTACAGAGAAATTTTTTTTTTATTTATTGAAATCTGATGAGTACAATGCAATTATAAGGCTACAATAGGCTAAGACTATGCTCTCTCCAGTTTAAAACCAACAGCCCATAATCCTCTCTTAATAAGAAGTTAATTAAAATTTAATATAATAAATTCATTTGAAAATAATTCATTAAATTTATCAGCATTTTCAAAAGCAAATGATTTATCTGTATCATGAAACACACAACAATGAATTTTTTTTTATATAAATAAGAATACTTATTCATATGAACAAAAGAATGTCTATAATTGTGACAAAATTACTAGTAAAAAAAACCACTCAATGGTAAACAGTATGATACAAAGCATAATTATGGCAAAAATTTAATATGGGACCGGATTTATAATCAATTGAATCAGATAAACACAGCTTAAAAACTTTTTCACTGATGAATATTTTAAAACAGAAATAATATTCATGAAAGGGGGGGGTTCAGAATTTGCAGTTAAGACAAAAAACAAACCACTCAGTCATATTTTCAACTCCTTAATTAGAAAAATCATAATACCACAAGTAATAAATAATAATAGATTTTCTGAAAACACAATAAAATAGATATCTCATTCATATCGTAAAAGTGCAATACAGCTAACCTATGACAAAAAATGTGAAAAGTCGCATCATCGATACTAATAATATTGCTATTATTAATAATAATGTTATTTTAATACCAAATGGTTGTGTTTCTAGCATTGTTACAATCTCCAATTTAAATTTTTGGATAAGCAATTGGCAGTTACGTGCAACAATGGATAATGGAAACTAATAAGTGATATTAAAGATATCATATCGGATTTAAAAATGAACACAATGTTACCGCAGGAAAAATGATTAAGAAAATAAAGAATCGGTTTTACACCCTAAAAAAACAGGAAACATTGTTTCTATTTTTGTTCAATTATTTATCACCGTAAAAAGAATAAAGGAAGGGGGAATATTTTTTAAAAATTGTAATAATTGAAAGTAACTATATGTTGTGGCAATAATCTTTGTAACATTTAAGTTCAAAATTTCAAAATACAAATTCTTCAGTCTATGATTCCGCCAATTTAGGATATTTCCAAAGAGAGATGCGGGAAAAGGTTATTTAAATGTTTACATAAAATTATCAATTTTCGTCCGAGGATTTTAATCATTATAAAATTTAGAAAAAATTTCCGTCCCTTTTTGTTTCACATATTTATTGGTTAGTATTACATATGTATTCTATTTCGATAAGTCAATTCTTTAATATTTAGAATAAGAATTTAGTAAAAAGTTCATAAAACAATCAATTTCAAAAATACACTTTTATTCTAAAATTTCGGAAGGAAAATATATTTGTATAAAATATTAAAACAACTATATATGCAGTTAGGATATTTTTATTGCCATCTTTCAAGAAATTTATCATAACTTTACACACAAAAACTTAAAATAACATTAAAATGTATGATAGAACTGACTATAAGAACATTTTTATAATTCCACACAAACAATTCATACAGCATTTCAACTTTAAAGCTAGATGCCATCAATTTAATTTGTAAAAATTTTTGAGCATTTTGTTACATACTTTTCTTATCCAAAATAAAACATATGCATCAGTGTAAAATGAGCTGACTCACCTGAAACAAAACAAAAAATCAGTAAATCATCTCAAATTATACATTATATACATTTTTTCAAATTTAAGTTCGTCACTTACTTACATTAAAACAAATGTATTTTAATACATTTGTTTTAAATGTTTGTTTTAATGTATTAGACATTCATGATGAATATAACAAGGACAAAAATAACAGAAACAATCATTGTGAAGAATTTTAACATACAATCAATAATTGCAGTGTGAAATGGAAAAAAAGAAAGAAAAAACAATAACAATTTTTTTTAACATATAAAGTGAATAATCATAAAGTCAAAATTAAACAATCAAAGGAACCTGATTCGTAATCTTACAACATGTTAAGAGTTTTTTTTAATATACTGACTATTAATAAAATAATTGAATTTTAAGTATGAATGGCAATTAGTGCTACATAAGAGCATGATAACAGCTATTATTCTGTTGAAAGATACTTAAAACCAAATCCAAGAACAGTATACTTATGAACTTCAAGTCTAAACCTGCCTACTGTGATTGATTGGTTGAATATTAACGTCGCACTGTTCAGCTACACGAGGGCTTTTGGCGACGGACCACGTAATTTTGAACCATGGTCAAGTGACGTGGACGACACCTGAGCTGGCACCCCCTCTCCTAACTACCACACCACACCATCGGAAGGACGTTTCAGCTCTCGACAGATTTAACGTGCATCACTTCCCTACACGGCGGGTCTTTAGTAGTACTGGGCTCAAACTCGTGACAATGCCAGCCACGATCCGATACCTATACAACTCGGCTACCGCGGCCACACCTGCCTACTGTGACAGTGTCAAACTGAAATACGTAATTTAATCGTATCAAGTTGAAATTATCTACCTTTTAATCAAAAAAGATAATAGTCTAGCAAAATAATCAAAACATTTTGTGTGATTGTGAAAAAGATAAATATGATTAACTAATTAATACACTTGTATTAATTCAGCCCTTGAAACACTCAGCATATCTAGAAGTCTGCTCCTTATGAACCTTTCCCAAGTTTTATTACAGTCAAATTAAATTTAAAATCACATTTTATACCATACGAAAAAGATTACATTAAAACTAGTAGCAAATCCAAGATTTTAGTTCACAGAAGGTTGAGATCATAAAATAATAATTACAGTCCAAAAAGATGTTTCCGATGGTGCCAACGCTACCAGTACGTGTGGAATGACTAGAAAAGTGAGAAAATTTTCCAGCCTGTCAAAAGCTGGAAGGTAATATAACTACTTAAAATAAATAGATTAAGAACAAACAGGTATAGTGATTTATCAAAAATAAAGAATTCTGATATAGCTCAAGGGAGGGTCTGCAACACCATGTTCCCTACCCTGAATTTGTCACTGGTTGAAGCTTAAAATATGTTGTAAAAGATAAAACAGTAACAAATTACCCAAATCCTTATTTTAAAAAAATAATTTAAATAAGAGTATCAAGCATCTGATACTAGAATCCAAATCATTGCAAAAAGAAAAAAATACCTAGGTATATATTCTATTGTAGTTGGAATGTGGTCTCTCTTCCCTCGTCTTTTTCTTTTTAGTTTGAATTTGTTATTAGAATAAGATTTTTTTAAAAAAGCTAATTTTACTTGTTTTCTAAAAGAATGGTGACTAATTCATTAAAAAAAAAAACTAAATGTTTTGTACTAAGTTTTGAAATGAAAAACCAACTTACACAAAGGTTCCACTGAATACAAATCTTTATTTCTAACTTGGAGCCAAAAATAAGTTTTTCCATCAGAAATTCACAAAAACTTAGAGAAACCATCAACTCTTACACTTCCATCATCAAAAATTTCCACCTACCATTCCCTCGCCTTTCGATGGTGACGTCACAAACGCAGATGATTATCACAATGTTTCCCATTAGGGACCGTTTTTACCGACCTTCGTGCCAATCTGTGAGGAGGGCCCTTTTTCTCTTTCAAAAAGAGCCTATTTCGAAAGAGTCGTGGGGGAGGGAGTAATAATAGTGCCTTGACGTGAAATACGGGCTATAAAAAGCCCCCTCCTCACACACACACGAAGAGATGGGAGTGAATGGGCTCATTTGCATACTCCGCGCGAGGAAGGTTCATTCAATAGCAACGGAATGCGCGCACGCGTTTAGTCAAAAAGATCAACAACTGCGTAGGAGAAGAACAACTTTGAAAAGTTCTTTTGTAATTAAGTTTCAACTCGTGATCTTACCTTATCTGGATGCCAATGTAAGATACTGGGTAAAAAACTGGGATAAAAAATAGCGTTCTTCAGCACAAATGATGATCATAATAGCAAAAAAAAAAAAATTAATATTTTCCAGTAGGTGATATGTTTCCATTATAATTATGGCGACTAAGCATTGTTATAATAACAAAAATATTTTGAATGAGTCTTTGCGAATTGTACACGCATAAAAAAAAATCTCTACTCAAATTTGAATTTAAACCTCACTAAACAATTTTTTAATGTTATTGTCTACCTTTAACTGATTTTTCTTACGAAATATTTATTATTTACATGTGTACGCGACAAAGATAATTATAAAATTGTATTAACAATTAACTAGAAGAATTAAAATTAAACAAAATAAATCGTGACATCTTGACAATATCATACCAGGATGATTTTATTTTCAGGAGGCGTTTGTTAAACACACTATTTCGATGAGGTTTTTTTTTCTAAAATTCCATAAGAAAATAAAAACTTTTTTTTTCCACATCAAATACACAACTGACGTTCACGTAATTTATATTTTTCAGCATTATCTTACATTTTTATAAGCATACAAATACCTACCACCTTGCGTTCACCATTCAGAATGCAACTTTTTGCACCTTCAATTTTAGAAATCAAACTTCATACGCATGTATGCATTATAGAATGAAAAATTTTATTTTTAATTAAACCTGGGATATAAAAAAGGGGTGGAATCTCACCACAAGCCCACATATTTTGAACTAATTTATATCCTATAGCTTGCTCCTACGTTAATTTTTAGTTGAAATTCAATAACAATGGAAATTTAAATTTTTCTCTATGAATCATTATTATATAGTTTATTCACAAATCAAGCTTCAATTTTTTTTTAAATTTCTCACTCTCCTTTCCCTCTCCCCTTTCAAATATTAATTACAATTATGACTTTTACATATTGACTATAAAACATTATTGTTGGGGGGAGAGCAGAAAAAACGTTGAAACGAAAAATAAATAATAAGTAAATAAATAATTGCAAATAAAATTCCATCAATATAAAAATCTGACATATTTTTCAAACCATATACAAGCTAAATTAATTCCATTCTTGCTTAAGTAATTCATCGATTTAAAAGGAACATACTTATATGAGATAAATAAACTCTATAAACGTATTTTAATCACAAAATAGTAAATAATACCAAATCCTGAACAATTACATCGCAAAATTTAACTTTTTGAAAACAAATTCAGACTCAGTCATGAAGATACAATGTTGCATACGCGAAATTTTTCTATAGTTCAATGAATCACCGTATTAATTTCTCGACAAAGAAAGCCATCAACAGAATCAAATACTTACAAAAGATGAATATATGTATTACCCGACACCAATACAAGATAACTGAAACTTCATTCTTACTACGAGGAAGAAATCGAAAACGTAATTATTGTAATTCTATTAAACAAATCTAAGATGATTTTAAAGAAATCGTCTATGGAAGTTGCATATTATGAATTCAACTACACACACAAAATTTTTTTTTAACTGTATTTGAATTAAAAACAATATTATTGGCACTTATTCAAAAGTTCAACAAAATCTGATGAAAATGGCTTTAGAGAATCAAGAGACGGGGATCAAAAAATTATGTGAAATGAATTTTAACACCATCATTCAATATTCTGAGAAAATGAACGCCATATTGTGTCATACAAAATTAAGACGGCAAAAGTTTGCTCGAAGTAACATAGAACTTTAGTTTGAAAATGTGCCCCCAACAAAAACTTACCAAATATGGAGTTGAATATATTTAACATTTCACAAGTACTAATTTTCCGAGATAACATTCCTTCCCCTTCCCAGATGAGGAATTTAAAAACAAATTATTAGAAAAAGACGCATCTTACATGAAGTATAAATCCTTGCTGACGGTAGAATCACCGGTATTAGACGAAGAGCAAGTAAACAAAAAAAAAAGAAAAGAAAAGAAACCCACCACAAGATTATGGAGGGGCACAGCTGCAAGACACACCTGCTGCCGCCCAAGCTGCAAAAGTCACACAAAGAGGAGGGGAAAATGTAGAGTAAATATTTTTTCTTTTATTTGTTTATTTATAGACTTCGCAGGAAAAAAAACCAGGTATGCATTAAGGGGCGCATTAGAGGTATTGACTGGAAGGATCGATCTGTCATTTACAATTGGAGATTAGGAACTATTGGTCTCACTATTTTAAACATTATATTATCAGCAAGAGCTTTGAAAGATAAATCAAATTACGAAAGAGTGGGGAAAAGATATTGATACTTTCAGCTTCAATAACTCGACTTTGACAGTATGTTCGTTCATGATAGAAAATAATGGCAAAGCTTACAGCAAAGAACACGATACAAATGAAATTTATAAAAGCATTTGTCACACACATAGGAACAATTACATGTGTTACATATAAATTCATATTTAACATGCTAGATATACATAAATTTTTATTTTAAATAAACTTTATTTCACATTGTCATAGAAAAAAGTACCAAGAAAAGCTTTAACAGAGGTAACTCCCCCAATGCTTAACACGTTTCTTACAAAGACACTTATTTGAACATTTTGAGCATTCATAAAAACTTTAAATACAATAAAAGTTATAAATACACAGTTTTTAAGGTTTTTAGACATATAAAGAGATTTTTTTTTTCAGGTATAGAAGTTTAAGTTGGCATTACTTTCCAAGATGGCGACCGATTTAACAGCTGTCAAGTGATTTATTCTCAGTTTGGTTTGGCAATTCATCATGAATAGACTCACGCCTGAACAACGCTTTCAAATTGTGCAATTTTATTTCGAAAATAATGGTAGATTTTCATAAGCGAATTTTGTTTAGCGATGAAGCGTTCTTCTGGTTGAATGACTACATCAACAAACAAAACTGCCTCATTTGGAGTGAAGCTAATCCACAAGTGTATGTCGAAACACCGTTACATGCAGAAAAACTGACTGTTTGGTGCGCTTTATGGGCTGGTGGAATCCTTCTTCAAAAACGATGAAGGCCACAACGTTACAGTCAATGGTGATCGGTATAGAGCCATGATTACTAACTTTTTCATTCCTGAATTGAACAATCATGATGTCCAGGAGCTGTGGTTCCAACAAGACGGCACAACATGTCACACAGCTCGTGCCACAATCGATTTATTGAAAGACACGTTTGGTGACCGCCTAATTTCACGTTTTGGACCTGTGAATTGGCCTCCAAGATCTTGTGATTTAACACCGCTAGACTATTTTCTGTGGGGCTATGTAAAGTCATTGGTCTATGCGGATAAGCCACAAACGCTTGACCATTTGGAAGACAACATTCGCCGTGTTATTGCCGATATACGGCCACAAATGTTGGAAAAAGTCATCGAAAATTGGACGTCCAGATTGGACTGCATCCGAGCCAGCCGTGGCAGTCCTATGCCAGAAATCATATTTAAAATGTAATGCCACAAGATTATCTTTCGAATAAAAAAAAATTCATGTCAATCGAATAATACATCGTTGTTTTATTGCAATTTAAAGTTCTATACCTCTAAAAAAAACACCCTTTATAACCACTGAAACAATATGTTATTTCATCTAAAAAGTAAATGAAAGGAATTCAAATCTGGGTAGGTGAATTGATAGTTAGAAAATAAGCTAATACATACATGAGAGATTTTCTTAACCAAATTTAATGTATTTTAACGTTAATGAAAGCTGAATATGATATCCAAATTTTAAAAAAACATATGTTCAAATAAACACTCTCATAACGGATTACAGGAATCTCGCGTTACATCCCAAAACAAAATATTCATTTAGAGCAGGGGTGGCGAACCTTTATGTGTGGATCAACGTGCCATTTTTTTGAAAGAAGTGTTTAATGAGGTATAGACGTGCCGTCAAATCATTTTGAGCTGTGATTATTGGAAAAATAATAAAACTAAATACTATAACAAATCAAAACTCTTTATTTACTATGAAAAAATACCTTTTGTATGTGCACTGTATAGTTGTAAATGTTTTAGTTATACGTGTAATTAAAATTAAAGTAACAGTGTGGCTTTTTTGCTGTTGCAGATTGGATTACAATTAGCTTACATTAGGATAGTAAGATGCATCTTTTAGTAGATTACATGCGGAGAATTGGAGTCATCTGCCAAACGGTTTCTAAGCAATTGATTATTTTTGCTGTGGTGTACTTTTTTAACATGAGGATTTGTGATTTGTTTCAAAAAGCCATTTTACAGACGATGTTCTGCATACTACTGTTCCAGAACATAAAACACACACCGCTTTGCCGCCTTTACTAATGATGCCATATTTCTAGATTCGCCAAGTTTGAAATTCTCTGTTACACTTACTATCTAGCACTTTTTGTTCTTTTGCTGAACCAGCCATGTTAAATAACAGGTAAAAATCATAAATATAACACTATAAACTTTAAAATACAGTTGTGTCAACGAAATTGACTATGCTATGCGCAGACAAATTTTGCATCATAAGCAACTGTAGTCCACGACGTAACTAAGGCAAGACAATAATAAACGAGTGTGTTCCCCGCTGCTCCGCGACCTATCACTCGCGTTTGTTTGTAATACTTCATAGTGAACTTGGTTATTTTGAAATAAAATGCAAACCCTTTTGATCGCTGACGTGCCCAAAATATTGTGTCGCGTGCCACTGGTTTGCCATCCCTGACTTAGAGTATATGATAGATAATTTTGATATCTAAGTATAAACTCTCTTCTCTCTCTTTCTCTGTAATTTAGCACACACATTCATACCTTTATATCTTGAACTTATAATTAATGAAGAAGCAGTCACAAATTTTATCAATAAAAGAATAAATTTGGAAAACAAATTTCACTTGTCATCCAACTAACTATTTAATTGCAGTAATTTTATTTCGCACACACACTCACAAACTCGAAACAATATTCCTCAATCACAAGTTCTCAAAAATTCATGAATTTCACTGAACGTTGTTTACATATCCGGTATCAATGAATCAGATGATAAATCAAAATGACAAAAAAATTTTTAGGTTTATTTCAATTTATAATAGGCTGTGGATTCTCTCTCTCTCTCCGCGTACCACATGTTTTCCATGAAAGTCTGATGTGAAATTTAGTATCATGAATGTTGAACTTGTTTTACATCAACAAAAGCGTTAGTTTATCTAAAATGTCATCTTTTCAAAGTACAGTGAATGCAATAATTGAAAACAGACTAACTAAAATAATTTTTTGATAGATTCAAATTTTAATTTTAAAAAGCAAGCTATAATTATATATAAAAAAAAACATCGAATGCAAATATATAATATAAATCGCAAAATTTATCATGAAACGATTTAAATTGTAGACGATGTTAAAATTCGCTTAACTTAAGTTACATAATAACATGTATAACTAAACTAAGAAAATATTTTACATCGAATGTTATTCCTTTAACTAAAATTTATATTTCTATAGTTTATTTCACACTATCTTACAAAACCATCAAAATGCAGATTTTAATATATCCACATTAAAATTAAATAAAATTTGGGAGAATCTGTGATGTGTCTTTGCTTTTAAAACAATTGCGTTAAAATTAACTAGATATAAATAAGCAAAGATACTATAATAAAACACAAAAATCATACAATTGAATAAAAAAAATAATAATTACCAAGATTACATAGTACATAAGGTTTGTATACATATATTTGAAGTCGAAAGTGATACATTTTCATTCATATAATTAGATGAAATAGAAGCATGAAATATTTATTCATAGTCTTTAAAAAGAAATTTCGCAAACTAACGCGAAGTATTATTTGGTGAAGAGTTAAAAAGTCACGTGAGTCTAAATTGGCGTCCCTGGTCTGTGAGGCCATTCCGAGCACGGACACAGGCGTTTTAGTAAACAACGGATTTTGTCCGTGACAGTAACAGTCTGCTTGCTATATGTCAACAATAATAACAAACAAGTGAGATTTATGAAAGATGATGTGTGAGAGCATATAGAGAATATGATAGGAGGAAGAATTTTCATTGATTTAAATCATAATATTTTCTCTCTCAAGCCGTTGCAATTTAGATTTAATTTTTTTTAAAAGTGAAAGGTTACCAAAATCGATAAAGTGAAAACACCAATTTTTTTAATTTATGGAAACTAATGGAAAACCAATATTTATAATTGTTTTCTGAAGCATGATCTAAAGCGAAATTAATTTTATTTCAAACAAAATTTAATATAAGAAAAACTACAACAGTCAATGTAATAAAAAGCATAGTCGCATGCCACTGCATTTTAAAATAAAATAATAACATTTAAGTAAATAACATTTTTAATACGAATATGATACACACTTTATCGAAACAAACAAAAAGACTTTATATAAAAGAGAGGAGAGTGTTTCTGAAATCTCTTTGGTTCCAATCCATACTTGCATTACAAGCAGTGGCCCACACAGATATTTTTCAAGGGGGCCGGGGTCGCGAAAGTTCACTATTCTTGTATCATGTTCCTTTCGATTTTGTCGGTTTTCGGGAACAAAACACAGTATAAAAACTAATTATTGAATAAATAATTAGCATTAATTAATAAAATTAATCATTAATAACAAATACTTAATTAAATTTTACGTACTATATACTTAGAATTATAATCAATGGGGAAAAAAATCAAGGGCTTTGGGGGGGGCAGACCCCCAGGTGCGCTACTGATTACAAGTATCGCTACTTTTAACCTAACACAAAATTGAAAGGTTTATGATCGTTTCGAATAGCTAATCGGGCATAACGATTACCGGAAGTTGTCAAAGGAAGGAAATCAGATGACAGGATGTAAAGAGAGGGGGCTATAACAAGTCCTTTTCCCTATAAGAACACACGCGAAAGATAAGTGCGGAAGTCAATGGAGACGCACTAAGAATAGGAATTCAATCCACTAGTAACAAAAACAAGAAGCCAACGGAACAAACACATTGCGGAATGTGGACGAAAGAAAAGTATTCATACTACAGCAATCATTCAGGGAGAAAACCTGCAAGACATTCGAAATCAATTTTATATCATTTCACAGCGGAAACGAGGAAAAACGCCGATAATACAAAACTAAAGAGACAATTTCTCTAAAATGAATATTTAAAAAACCAGAAGAGTTGAAACGTACGATTCTCAACCCCTTAAGGCACGGCATTTTGAAAAATAAAGATTCACGCTGCACAGAAATTTTCTTTTTAAAACTGCACAAAGTTGGTTTATTTTATTAATAAAGGAATAGCATAACATAAAAAACAATAAATAATAACTCAATTAAGTTTTTTTTTTTTTTTTGTTATAGGGCGGGATTTACACAAATAGTCCCATGTCTCCCATGAATGCAATATTTCGAGGTGGTTCAAAATATATCCCACCATGCACATTTACGCATCAAAAGAGATAGAACACTTAATACCACAGTGCCTCAAAGAATAAAGGAGCATTTTTATTCTCCTTTTAAGTAGCGTGTAAAAAGCGCAATTACAATATGCAACCTGCGGCTGCAGTAGCCGGTGGTCATAGTCGCGGCCGGCGTTGTCAAATAGCGGATTCGAGCCCTAGTATCACTGAAAACCCGCCATGTAGAGGAGTTATTCCACGTAAAATCAGTCGAAGTTCAAAGTCCTCCCGTTGTCGTGGAGCTGAAGTAAGGAGAGGAGGTGGCGTAACTTCAGGATTGCGAGGCCCATCGTCAGTAGCCCTCGTGTTGCTTCAAAGTGAGACATAAATCAAAAGCAAGAGGCAAACTTAAAGCACTTTAGAAATGTAACGTATCGATATTTCTGTAGAAAGTTTTAAAATTGCAAATGAATGTTTTCCAACGTACATAGGAAAAAAGTACAAAAAGCCAGAAGAAACGGAAAAAAGGAAAGAACTGTCTTTACTTATAAAATGTAAAACAGAAAAAACTTTCACAAGAGTCAATAAACTAATCTTGAAAATAGAAATTATTTTGAATTTTTATTTAAAAAAAAATTTAATCGTTAAACAGATATGCAAAGAACAATAATGTTTGACATATGTATAGAATAAAACTGCTTGACGTAATTATTATCAATAAAGCAAATTATCACTCAGCAATCTTCAAAATTCTGGTTCCAAATGTGTTTCCAAGTCACCAAGAAAACTTATAAATTCTTCGCATTAAAGATATAAAAGTTAACAAAAAAATCAAGTTGCATCTGAATGTTTACATAATTGCAACAGTTTTTGTTTGCCCTGTCAGAGAATTCAGAAACTTCCGTCTGTATCGAAACAATTTCACAACTTCATCCTGTACTCAAATAACGTATAAATTAGTTTTTTTTTTAATAAACCTCTAAACTCAAAAACTATTCTAAAAATTTAATTGCAAAAAAAAAAGGAAATAAATATTTCATTGCGCAAAATATAAAAATGGGATGCAATTTCAAAAATTTATTTTGTTAGTGCGTGATACTTTACAAAAAAATTACCTTTCAAAAACTAAAATTCCCATTTTCAACGAATCTGTTATTCTAAACGGAATCCCCCCCTCGCTTCTCCAAGTATAAGCCCCACCTCCTAATTTTAAAAACAGAAAAACGGAAGATGTAACAGTAAAGCAAGAAAAACAGAGCGTACCGTCTCAAGAGCGGAATGCATACACACAATCCCGCCCTTTCTTAGACGAACCGGGTCAGTGATCCACCTGGCACACGTTCTTCGTCATCCCGCGTTGAGTCACAGAGTGACGAGCGACCCCGAACTTTTTAATTGTTCTCGAGTACTTGCAGCGAATATTTATTAAAAATTACCAGTTATGCGGTTTCCCTTGGATCCTCTCAAAAGTTGGACGGGTTTTCCCAGCAATTTGGTGTGGTAGAACAGAGAACATTTTCTAGCGGTTACGAAGGTCAGGGCGAAATGCAACAAAGAAGGCGGGGAGAGTATTGGTTACGAGGAAGTAAAAATTTATGCGGTTGCACAGAAGGGAAAACAACAATAATGAAGAGACAGTCACACTGCGACGAAATAATTTACATTTCCGAAGAAGCTATTTAAAACGAAATTTTCCTCAGCTTCCAACAATTATTTACATTTTCCATTCCATAAAGTCCTTGAATCTCACTAAAATTATTCACTGAGAATAGCATAATTTAAAAAAAAAATTCAACTACGAGATTTTTAAACATTTTGCAATTGTTTGGAAAAAATCTTTATTTATTTATTGTTATTTCCAAATGAAAGGATGATTCATCATAAGCAAATATCACTAGGTACGAACTAAAAACACGTAATTTAAAAACTGTATGATTATGAGTTAAACATATAAATATTGATAAGAAAATAAACCGTCAAAAATCTATAAACGGATACTTTTCCAAAAATCGACCGCAAAAATTAAAAGAATAATAACGACAGCTGCAGCAGCTGAATAACACTATTTAATGCAAATATTCCGTATTCACTTACTAAAGTTTTATTTCCGTCATGTGTTTTCAATCACGCACGTCTCGATTTTTATCTCACATCAGAATATACTAAGTAATTTTAAGAATCGATGTAATGTGTTTGTACGTGGCAAAAAAATTCTTGAGACAAATTGGACAACAGTAGAATTTGAAATATGAATTCGATCTACAATCCAGAACTATAAAATCCCTCCAATAGTTTATTCAAGAAAAAAATATGTGGACAATAAAAATCGTCTGAAAAAAAAATTATCCTAAAACTACAGACGGCTCTAATACTAAAATTTCAAAACCGATTTTAAAGAGTATAAGCGTAACAAATTCCAATAGAAATATAGTAAAATTGAATGAAGATAACATTAAAAGAATTTCATGCAGACTGCATTTACATACGAAAAATGTCATTCGGTAAAAAACTGATCAAAAACTTCTGATTCATAAGTACATTTCCAACTATCTTCAGAATACAACACAAACAAATGCAAATAAGACACAAACTTGAAACATGTTTTCGGCACAGAGAAAATGAGAGAGAGAGAGAGAGAGAGAGATCTCCATATTCATATTACTTAATTTCGTGAATAAGTGAGTGAATATTAACGTCTCACTGCTCAGCTACTCGAGGGCTTTTGGCGACGAACATCGTAATTCTGAACCATGGTCAAGTGACGTGGACGACACCTGAGCTGGCACCCCCCTCTCCTAACTTCCACACCACACCAACGGGAGGACGTTTGAGCTCCCGACAAATTTAACGTCCATCGCTCCCCTACACGGCGGGTCTTCAATGGTACTAGGCTCGAACTCATGACACGCCGGCCACGAGTCCGTTACCTTGACCACTAGGCTACCACGACCAACTATACTTAATTTCAAGCGAGTAGAAAGAGCCTAAATTTTCTATTCATATCTGGCTGAATCTGTTCTTTTTTCCTCCCATTTGTAAAATGCGAGTATGTTTCAAGGTTGTTCGTCTCCTCTTGCAAAGGTAAACAATTCGTGGCCTACGCACAAAGAGTTTTTTCCGGCCCGTTAGAACAGAAAACCAACTATAGAGAAAATGTTCTCTATATTTGGATCGACATATAATTGTGTGAGCAACGTTTTTCTTGCATGAAAATTAACAAGAATGAATATACACTCTGTCGCAAAAAAATATATGCACCCAGAAGAAATTGAGCTACATTCACGAAATTTGGTATGCATGTAGTGCATATGAAAATAAACAAATGATTAAAAATTCAGAACAAAATATCATTTTATTAAGCGGTTACAGCTTGCAATAGGTTAAAAATCAGTAAGTAGTAAAGCCACCTCTGGCAGCTATACAAGCCGAAATTCGGCGTGGCATCGATTCAATTAGATCACTTATGACCCCCTGTGGAAGATCCTGCCATAGTCTTTGCATCTGCGCAGTTAATTCTCCTGTATCTCGGGACGGCTGCAGTTGCCTTCCCAGACATGCTCTATTGGCGAAAGATCTGGTGACCTGGCAGGCCATGGTAGGACGTCATATCCTTGAAGACATTGTTGGGAGAGTCGCGCAGTATGTGGACGAGCATTATCCTGTTGATAAATGGCACCTGGGCGACTTGATAGCATGGGTAGCACAATCGGCGTTAAAATATCGTCCACGTATCTGCGAGCTGTCAAAGTGCCTTGAAGGACCACTAAAGATGATCGTGTGTCCCAAGAAATTGCTCCCCACACTGTCACACCTTGTGAAATTGCTGTATGCCGCTCGACAATAAATGCCGGATCGGACCGCTGGCCGGTGCGCCTCCAGACACGTGTGCGGTGGTCATCAGCACTGAGACTGAATCGGGATTCATCACTGAAGATGACACGTCTCCAGTCTGTCACACTCCAAGTTGCCCGAGGTCGGCAAAAATCCAGTCGACACTGCCTATGATGTGGGGTCAGTGGTAAGCGTCTTAGCGGACGTCGGCTCCTCAAGCCAACTTCGGTCAGTCGTCTCCTTATGGTTTCTCTTGATGGCACTGGATGTCTGGAAGGAGGTAAGTGGCGTTGAATCGATGCTAGCGACGTTGTTGGTGCCGAAGTGGCCACTCTTCTGATTGCACGATCCTCGCGATCATTTGTGTTCCTGGGACGTCCTGACCCTCCGCGACGGTACACTCTACCTTCTGTGATCCACTGTTGCCAACACCGAGCAACTACCATATCGCTCCGACCGAGGTGGCGGCCGATACGTCTATTCGACCAACCTGCTTCTCTGAGGCCTATTATACGGCCCCTATCAAAGTCCGTCAGCTGCTCGTACTGCCGCCGGTTACGTCTTAGAGGCATCCTAAGTCTCAATATCGTCTATCAAAGTCATCAGATTCGTTTGGATAGCCGTACGGCGCTCGTACTCATGCTTTTAAACTGTCCCAGTTGCGCAACTAATATGCGCATAGCACATTTAGCCTTGTCTCATTGGCTTCGAAATTTTAATCATTTGCATATCTCTTACCAGACTACATTCTTGCCGAGTTTCGTGATTGTAGCTTGATTTCTTCTGGGTGCATATATTTTTTTGCGACAGAGTGTATATGCAAGTTGTGGCTAACATTAACTTGCAGGGTGTGATGAGAGCTTCACAACAAGCAATCTCACTCCTGGTTTGTAGAAAAGTGTGGCACATGTCTCATTAAACAAATTTTAAAATTAAATGTAATAGTACCTATAGAGTATATGAAAATCACATCGTAAATAAATTGAATAAAATTGCTACTATTTAATTTACCTAACATTGATTTTTATGGTAAAATTTATACTTTTTCTGTGATGCAAAAATTAAATAAATGCGATCATTTTAAAAAGGTGCGGCATCCTCCGCTACCACAATGTGACCCTAGGGGCAAAAAACTGCTCACTCCTGTCCTTTACTGTATAATGTTAAATTAATTTTTAAATTACATGTTAAAGGGTGTTGGAAAGCTAAATCCTTATCTTTTTGACAATTTGAGATTTTTACATTTTCCAATTGTATAGATTTTAACCTTTCTAAAAATACCTTATTTGAACCTCTGGTGTATTTAGAAGCCTTTAAAACATATTTTTAAATATTCGGTGAATTTGGGCCACGCCCATTTTAATGGCGAACATTGTAAACAAATTACTTTGTTTTTGCTTAAAAGTGTAACGATTGATATAAACCAAAACATGTATCTTTTATTTTAAATTGAGCCTTTTATTTTTTTATTTCCCAGCCGATTAGAAGTATCACTGTATACATTAAAATCAATTTATCTCAAAATGTAAATTTTAATGTGCGATGTACCTTTTCTGAGAAACTACTGTTCACAGGTATGTAAATTTTTTATGGATTATTTATAATGATGTCCAATATATACTAAAATGAGCTTTTTGTAAAAAAACTCAAAAATTTAATTTTTACAAATTTTTTAAGTAAAAAATGGGTCAAATTTCGCAATGTTTGATAAAATATTTCATAATTTATTAAAAAATTCAAAATTAGCTAAAAGCTCATTTTAGTATAATGAGAGAGGTGTACTTTAATAGTATGAAAAATTTCTAGCATGTACATAAAACAGATTTTGAGAAAAGGTACATCGAAAACAGCCAATTTAACATTGTCAGTATATATAGAGAGAGGTTTCCAACTCCCCTTAAGGGGGGGATTCCACTTTTCACAAATGTTTTAATTTTAAGGGACGTTGCATAGTGAACGAATGCATGTTCTCAAGAGTTTACATAAATTTTGTAATTTTTTTTCTTTAAAATTTTGCATTGTATTCCCAGTTTGGGTTTCGTTGACATACCTTGAAATCAACAGATTAACACTCGTAAACAAATCAAACCGGAAATAAAACACACACACAAGTAATATAAAAAAAAATTGAAGTCAATTCCTACTTAGATCAACAAAGAAAAATTTTATTTTAGCTACTTTTTATAAAATAGTTACAATTAATATAAATATGTATATACATATGACAGAATCACAACACTGAGTGGTAATTAATTTTTATTAATTATCATTCAAGTATCGTATTGTCATCCAAAACAATCGTGTATAGAAAATTTCAGTTCAACTGAATGCTTTAAAACGTGAGAAAAAAAACCTTTTCAAGTTTTGACACAAGTCGCCAAAAATGATGCCAACGTGACTGTATTTGTAATTCCTTAAATAATTAGTTTTAATCAATTAATTTCTATTAATTATAATTAAATTATTGTACTGTCATCCAAAATAATCATGTATAAAATTTCAGCACAATTGAGCGCTTTAAAATGTATTTTATTAACGATTGAAAATTCCACCAAGATAAATAAATAAATACATAAATAAATAAATAGATTGTGAGCTAATAGTAGGAATAGAAAAATTAAAGTACAATAACAATTTCTTTGTTTAACACCTTCATAAGTTCTTTCTTTTTCTTTTTTACCTAAAACTACAGTATAGTTACGAAAGATTCATGACACACAAGTATGATTCAATTTTTTATGCACACGAAAACATATAATTTCTATTGCATTCATCCATCGCAACAAGTCTCAAGTATTTATCTTTCTTCAACAAGCCGACGATGCGTAGTGAAATTCGTTTAACAAGAGTTCTCATTCAGAAGCACCGTTGTGAATCCGCAACACAGACCAATACCCATCAAACAGTATAGATACAGGCAGTCTTTCTTTTGTGTTGCACTGCATATTATAATTACCCAACGCACAATAGCCATCGCTTGAAAAGGCATTCCTCATTAATGTTCCTAGCAAGAATTCTCGACATCTCGTTTGCGATGACAAACAGGATATGACGGATTCACAAAGGGCTAATGAAGAAGACAGTCACGGTCCAGAGAGTTTCGATCGCCCTAAGGATCGAAAGGCTGCAGACCACCGATTGATTCGCTAACCCCGAGGAGCCATGGAGTCCCGAGTAACTGGATGTCTCGAAAAGAGACAAAAATTATATCCAACAGACACGTGGCAATTAATTATAATGTTGGGACCTCTTCCCTGAAACAGAGATCAACAGAAAATAACCCCAAAGCATAAATTTGACGAAAGTGGCACTTTGAGCTGTTTCGAGAATTCTTCATTCTTAGGATTAACATTTTAGTGTAACAATCTAATTCTCAAACTGAGCAAATAAAAAGTTTGTTCGCGTTAATATTGTTTAATTTTACACACATAAAACGATGGATTATTCTTTAGTTTATTTGAACGAAAGGAATTTAAAATCCGACAAATAAATAAACACTAGATCCAAACAGATTAATAATTAATTTCCCAACGAAAAAGAAAATATCGTGGACGGAAAGATCTATGGAATCAATGACTAATAAAATTGAAGAATCTGATGTTTAATATTGTCCTTCCAAAAAGTTTAAATTTGTACAAAATAAATCACATTAGATTTCTAAATAAGAATGAAATAATACAATTTAGTTAAATACAGGGCAGATATCCTTCATAAAAAAATAAATAAATAAAAATTTAAACATAACCTATCGAACAGAGTAAGTGAGAGACGACGACTATTAGCGACACAGACCTCGGTAATTTAGAACCTCGTCCAAGTGACAAGGCCGATACCTGAGCTGGCATCGCCCTTTCTTAACCACATTACACCAATGAGAGGACATAGAACCTCGACAGGCTTAACATGCATTGGTCCCCTTTACACTGTGGGCCTTCAGTAGCACCAGGACTTGAACTCGCGACACTCCGGCCACGAGTCCATCACCAATAGCCACTTAGACAACCACGGCCACATGTATTGAACAAAAGAAATAATAAAACGAGTGAGTGAATATTTGCTAACGTCGCCCTATAAAGGAACACGATTGTCATTGGCGACAGACCTCATAATTTTGAACCTCAGTCAAGTCACGAGAAAAACACTGTAGGAGTGGAAAGGTCCATTAACACCTGCTAAAGGGAATGGGTAGTTCCCCTCCCCCTTGGAATGTGGAATGTGAAGTTGCATTGATTCGGTCTTTGGGTACGACGGAGTGAAGTCATGTCCGAACGTTGCTAACTGTACAATAATTGTTTTCCTTAAATGTTTTTTTTAATAAACCTTAATTTTTAAAATTTAGATGCCAGGTTCTTAATTTGTTTCCGTGCCCATTGATTAGAATAAAACTTTAGTGGCGCAGCCGGTAGGATGCAAACTTTATAGTGGCGCAGCCGGTAGGATTCGAACCTACGCGGGGAGACCCCAATGGAAAAAATTTCGCTCGTTATCTCGTTTCTTGCCATGTATGTATGCATGTTTTTGTTTTTTATAGTTTCTTTTCAGCTTCATCGTCCTGGAATGACGGATGAGCTTTTTAAGGGGGGAGGTGTAGGAGTGGAAAGGTCCATTAACACCTGCTAAAGGGAATGGGTAGTTCCCCTCCCCCTTGGAATGTGGAATGTGAAGTTGCATTGATTCGGTCTTTGGGTACGACGGAGTGAAGTCATGTCCGAACGTTGCTAACTGTACAATAATTGTTTTCCTTAAATGTTTTTTTTTAATAAACCTTAATTTTTAAAATTTAGATGCCAGGTTCTTAATTTGTTTCTGTGCCCATTGATTAGAATAAAACTTTAGTGGCGCAGCCGGTAGGATGCAAACTTTAGTAACACCTGCAAATAAAACGACAGTTACAGTCAAGGGAGTCGTCAGAAATTTTTCATGGGGAGGGGTTCTCCAGCTTCAACTCATATCAATATTTTTTTATATTTTTTTTTATTTCTAGTGACAAATTATGAACAGTTATTAACAGAGTTCATCAATCTACCTAGTACTCACCGAAAGCTGTATCTCTTTTAAGTGCGGCGCCTTATTGGCGGATACCAATCGCCGCAGGTAATTTTGACGCCCAGTTTCCTCCCTAGAGGGGAGACCTGAGCTCTGACGATGCAAACCTGTACTAGGATTTAATTTTGTCTAGAGCACCCCTAGGGATTTTTTACATGCCGTATAATCATACGACATGGCCGCTGTCGATTTTCTGCATCAAGAAAATCCACCGACTTGGGCCGGGGTCGAACCGCAACCTTGGGTACAGAAGGTCAGCGACAAACCAACCACGCCACCCAGCCGACACTCATATCAATATTAATTTCAAATGCCCCATTTTATTTTCAAAGTAAAAAAGAATGTGTATATGGAGAACGAGATTTCGAATATTAAAATTAAAAAAAAATTATTTTATTAAAAGAGATTTGTTTAAAATTTCACAAAAAAAAGCAACCTTTATGGGGGTTATAGCCCACTCCTCCAAGTTAAATAGATTTATTAGCATCTGCATCCAATTCTTTTATACAGTAACTTTACATATGAAATGAAAAAATGTTACACACACTATAAATTAACATTTTAAGAGTGATAAAAAAAAATTACTGCAATAAGTGCTCTTTCGAGTGTGAGAAAATTGAAGACAACTATCACGACGAGCAAACACCTTAATTGCAACGGGAACAAATATTTCTCGCTGGCGGAGCGTACCATTAACCAAATAGTTGATTAAAAGTTTTAATTCGAAAACACTCGTTTTCTCGTAAAACTCCTAATTTTCGAAAAGGTTCCGCGTACCCGTTGGGGTAATTACAGATCTCGATAATAGGCAAACCTTCTAGCCAGCAAAGAGAGAAAATATGAAAACAGTTCCAGGGGCGATCGATCTCTAATGAAGGCGATTTACACGCAATCCGACCGCAGCCGAAATTACACTGGGCGGAGGCCATAAATAAAAGACTCAACTGAATCTAATAACGCTAACGAATCTCCTCGGCTACGCAGACTAGATGTAATTGAGAACGAATTGGATTACGAAAGTTGTATTAACATCGGAAAAGTTCTACTAGTTAAACGGTATAAATCTAGCTGTTCTTTTTTTTTTTTTTTTTTTGTAACTCGTAAAAGGTTCATCTATCTGTTTAATAGTACAAGATATGATAAAAATTCATTTATTCGTCGAGTTTTAAGTTTTAAAAAAATAAAATGGTTTTTTCTAATCTCTCAAGAATATTGTTGTTTTTCTATGTGTGTCTGGCCTAATAGTCTAAAACACTAACACATTGAGAACTTCATCGTATCAGTTCCCTAAACTCTACCTAATGAGTCCCAAAAGAATGAAAAAAAAGTGAAAATATCCCTTTCAAGAAGAAATCATTAAGGCATTAAATTATTTTTTCTTCGACTTGGGAATTTCATGGAAATTAGTAATTTTAAAGAGCTCTCTCTGGGGGATGTCGAAAGGTAGAGGCAAGTAATGGTGTAATTACACAATAATTAATGTGTAATGAACTGTTTAGAAAAGAACCTCGACTTCATTCTTTATACTTCAAAAGGGAATACAGCCAACTCTGGGAGGAAGGGGAATTCTAGTATAGAAAGCTTACTTTAACAACAGTACACAAGAATGTGTATATTACAAGGAAAAAATTTTAAAAAGGTTAATAAATATCAACTCTCTTCGAAATTTTAAAACTTATTAAACATGAACACAACCTAAACATATAACAAGGTAATCAAAATTATTTTCAATCACTAACAAGTAGAAGAAATAAAATGATTGAGTTGTAATTTTGCCTTTGTAAAACTCCTAAATCTTACAAATGAATTCGTATTTAAGAGGAATAATTTTTTTTTAAATTAAAAAAAAATTCTCCACGTAACTTTATTTTTCAAAGAAACGATACATCCATACAATTGATTTGCAAATGTGTAAAAAAATTAAAACTCTTGAGATGATTTTTGTTCATGTATTTTGTGGTTAAGCTTACGTGTATTAAAACTAGGATACACTCTTTTTTTTTTAAATAAGTTACAATAGTCGCTTATCCAAATCCTTTTAAAACCTAGTGGCTTTTCCATATTAGGACCCTTCAATCTAAAATTTCTTGATGGTGATATTAACCATAGAACCCTTTCTCATTTCTTTTTTATGGGCGCAGGCGGAATCGAAATTCACCAGGCTAAATTCAAATAAGCTTGCAATTTAAAACACAACGGAAGCCCAAAATTTTATTTTATAAAATTAGCATACCTATTATAAGTCTTACTTCCTAGAAATCAGAAAGTCACAAAATGAAACATTTACAGATTTGACTTCAGAATGAAGCATTTTGCAGGGACATCTATTAACCGAAACACAACTTATCGCACAGGAATTATCTCCATAACAGTAATTTAGCCAATTTTCTCGTTTTATTTAATATACTTTTGGAGATAGGTTGAGGTATCAGTTACTTATCACTGCAAGCAGTGAGATAAAAAATCACGAACAACAAATGTTAAAGGCTGTCTTCACGTAACGTTAGAGAATAAGACCCGAATTCGGAATATTTTTCGGATATATAAGTGTTTCAACATCAACATTACTTTCTGGCTTCGCTGTTCTACAGAGCACGGGGCTTATCATATTAATCATTTTTATAAAATGTGCTACGCAACTTTTTTTTCATTTTCCACAATGCTAAACGAGCCATTCCTAAACATGTTCAAAAAATTACTTGTTAATGAAATATTTTGAAATTTTAAAAACGCTGTATTATTAATAGATAAAATGGTTTTAAATTTGAAGCTTACATGAAAATTGAGACGTTTATCTGTCTGAAAATTGTGTTCCAAATTTAGTTCTGGCTCTCGTACATTTGTTGAAGACTACCTTCAGCATACTATACGAAAATAAGTGAACTGTTTCTAAATTTAGTCATTAACGCCCGTGGTACCAAACCCTCCGACAGCGGATCGGTACCGATCCGTGACTCAAATGGCACCGAGTCACCCAAGGAATATTCGATTATTTCCATTTTATTTGCTGGGGTGTATTTCTCTCGAGTTTGTGTGACTTTCCATGAAAATCACTTCGTATTCATTTTTTGGTGTAACTATTTTATTCTGAAGGCATATGGCCGCTGAAAAATTATCAACCGTTGACCTGTCCGCTGCGATAAAAAGGTTGGTGTGCACTGATCTACGCAAACACACGAAATTTTTGTGCTCGAAATCTGTTGAATATAACAGTGTGTTAAGAGAGAGTGAGGAGAGAGGAGGGGAGAGAGAGAGAAGAAACTTATTTTCATTTTAATTAAAACTCATAGTTTTTAGCACCACTTACAAACATTCACAGCTGAACACAGAGCACACATAATTCCAGATATCTACACTTTCCTTCGCCTAAAACCGGAGCCAATACTTCCAAATCATTTGTAGGCGTTACTTATCACCTCTCTTCCACCGGAGTGGGGTTCCAACCGACATTTTCCCCCCAAGAGGAAGTTTGGGGTCAATAGTCTTCAGTTTCTTCAATTGAATTTATCATGAAATCCATTCTAATATTGATTGTTTACTAATGTCCCATTTCGGTGACAACTGGCAAAGGAGCTCACAGTTTTAAATATTGGTTAAGAGACTAGAATAACTTCCGAGTCAATACCCCATACTTGGTACATACATAAAGAATCTTAAGCAGTATCGCACACAGGAATTTTTCCAACGGAAGGGGTCAAGGGTCGAAAGTCCACCATTCTCGTATCATGCCCCAATGCGCCATATTCTTTTGATTTTGTCGATTGTAGGAAACAAAAAAATAGTAAAAAATTAATTGTTGAATGAATAATCAGCGTTAATTAAAAAAATAAATTATTAATAACAAATATTTAATTAAACTTTACGTACTATATACATAGAATTAAACTCAACAGGGAAAAAATCAAGGGTGATGGGAGGGAGTCCGGACCCATGAACCCTCCTCCCCCTTGTGTGCGCCACTGATCTTAATAATAATAAAATGATAAAACTTCAAAATGAATGTGATGCAAAGTTTCTGGTATTTTTGAGGAAAGAACATTATAAGTTACATAATTATAAATCTTCAAATATATATATATACTAGCCGTTACCCACCCGCTTCACTGGGTATTTCACGATTTTGTATATATGTATACTGTTTACATATATATTAATTATTGATATCTAGAATTAAGAATTCGATTGTATTGAAAAATATATTTATAGCTGTTACACTCTCACCCCTTGATATAAAAAGAACATAAATTATAATATCTAATTTCTATTTATATCTAAAATAGAAGTAGAAAGATTTTTTTCGCTCACTTAACCTAATAATCAAGTGGATTTCCACCAAAGCAACTTTCAGTGGATCTCTACTCCATAAAATAAACATGCGTGCTAAATTTCAAGTCTAAATCTAACAGAGCAATAACGGAATTTTTATCATCAATACCTCGTTGAGAGCATTCTTAGCGGATTCCAATTCAACAAAAGAAGCATGCAAACCAAATTTTATTATTGTAGTCTTAGCAGTTCGAAAAAGGGAATTTTTTCTATCAATACGCCCCAATGACTCTTTCCGCTTCCCCCTGGAGTTGATTTCCGCAAAATCCATTCTTAGTGGAACTCTATTCAACTAAAGAAAAAAGTGCTCAACAAATTTCAAGTAAATGAGTTAAATTCAAAAACAGGAATTTTTCAATAACACGCCTTAATCTCTCGCAACCCCACTCCTTTGGAGGTCCGTTTTCGCAAAAATCTTTGTAAAAGGAACTTTATTCCATGAACGGAACATACCTTCTAATTTTCAAGCAGGTGTTTCTATTAGTTGAAAAATGGAAATATTTATCTATTACGCCCCTTAATCCCCCTCAGTGACCCTTGGAGATCAATTTTTCCCAAAACTATTTTATTGCGGATCTCTACAGCATGAAAGGAATTCGCTTACCAAATTTTAAGACTGTACGTCTTATAGTTTAAAAATGGAAATAAATATCTATAACGCCCCTTAAGCCCCCGCAACGCTACTTAGGAAACGATTTTCACAAAACCCATCTTATAGCGGATCTCTACTCAATGAATGGAATCACCTTACTAAATTTTGAGATTTTACGTCTAATAGTTTAAAAAAGGAGTTAATTGCCTATATAACGCCACTTAATACTCTACAACGCCACTTGGGAGTCGATTTTGACAAAACCCATTTTTCAGAGGATCTGTACTCTATGAAAGGAATCCGATTACTAAATTTCAAGACTGTATACGTCTAATAGTTTAAAAATGGAATTATCTATAACGCCCCTTAAGCCCCCGCAACGCCACTTAGGATGCGATTTTCACAAAACCCATCTTAGAGCGGATCTCTACTCAATGAATGGAATCACCTTACTAAATTTTGAGATTTTACGTCTAATAGTTTAAAAAAGGAGTTAATTGCCTATATAACGCCACTTAATACTCTACAACGCCACTTGGGAGTCGATTTTGACAAAACCCATTTTTCAGAGGATCTGTACTCTATGAAAGGAATCCGATTACTAAATTTCAAGACTGTACGTCTAATAGTTTAAAAATGGAAATAATTATCTATAACGCCCCTTAAGCCCCCGCAACGCCACTTAGGATGCGATTTTCACAAAACCCATCTTATAGCGGATCTCTACTCAATGAATGGAATCACCTTACTAAATTTTGAGATTTTACGTCTAATAGTTTAAAAAAGGAGTTAATTGCCTATAACGCCACTTAATTCTCTACAACGCCACTTGGGAGTCGATTTTCACAAAAACCCATTCTGTAGGGGATCTGTACTTTATGAAAGGAATCCGCTTACCAAATTTCAAGACTGTACGTCTAATAGGTTAAAAATGGAAATAATTGTGTATAACACCCCTAAAGCGCCCTCAACGCCCCTTGGAAGTCGATTTTCGTAAAAATCATTATGTAGGGAATCTCTACTTTATGAAAGAAATCTGTGTACCAAGTTTCACGACTGTACATCTAATAGTTTAGTAATGGAAATAATTATCTATAACGTCCCTTAAATCCCCGTAACGCCCCTTGGGGTTCGAACTTTGCAAAATCCGTTCTTAGCTGACGTCTACTCCATGAAGGGAACCTACCTACGAAATTTCAAGTCTATAGGTTTAATAGCTCCGGAGATATCGTGATTAGTCAGTCAGTGAGAGAGTGAGAGTGGCTTTTCTCCTTTATATATAGATATATTTGATTTTCACGATTTGCCGCTGCCTAAATAAACAACATGGCAACTACATATCAAATAATCAAAAGTTTAGCATTAAATGCAAAATAAGAAAAAAATTTTGATATAAATAATCCCGGTAAAAGCAATTTCAGTTCCGAATCCGAAACCAAAAAATCGTTAGTTCGATTGTATTTAAGAAAAAATTTCTTTAAGCATTCTATTTTTTTTATTTCCTTTAAATCTCAAAATTTTAATCGAAATATACAAAAAGATCTTAAAATGCATTACATTTAACTGAACAGATAGTTTTTAAAAAAATAGCTTCTAAAATAAAAAAAAATGGAATCAACTATTTCATTTCTTAAAACATTATTCATGCTTAAAAAACAACAAAATAAATAAATAATCACCATTTCATGAAGCACTGCGACAATAGCGATTCTTCATTTCTATCCCGTTAACGGAGGAGGAAAGTCATTATCATACAAAGCACAGCATTAAATTTGTTTTGAATTAGTAATCAAATGGGAAAAAAATTCTTGATGCCAACTAAATGATTTTTTAAAGTTCGTCAAAATGCATAAGATGTATTCTGTTCGAATACCCTACAAACATATAAGCTATCCTATTCTTCGATTCAATAAAAACGGAACATTGCACGGGGTAAGGAGTCAGATAGAAACAAAGCACCAAAACAAATTCAAATCGCGAATGCTTCCAGCAAAAATGAAAGAAATATATCAAAGAGAAAAATGAAGAACAAAGGAAACATCATTTCGGAGGTTCATTATGCAAAAGAGGGAAAGCTGCCCCCTTCTCATATCGACCGCCCTTTTCTTCCCCCAACATGATCTCCGGCAGACAGTCTGTCTGGGCATCCGTTTCACCCAGACGACGGAAACACTGAGAGGGGAAAAAATCTACCACCCTCTCCCAATTTCGTTTTCGATTGGATTGTATTCGAGCACTGATTCATTTATTCATGTTTCAATGCGCCCAAGACACAGACTTAAGTGCACTGGCCGTCAAAAATTATGACACAATTAGTTTTAACAGTCTAATTTAAGGAGGGGGGGGGAATATAAACAGGAAATTTGGAAGAATTTATCTTCAAACAGATATATTTATCGAATTATACATTATTTCACAGCAAAATAAAAAAAAATTACATTTATATATATATTTGCTAAAGTTTACTAAAAAATAAATCATAGATTCTTGAAAACAAACTAAAGTTTTAGCAGTAATCAAAATAACTGATTTAAACACTAATCAAAATAATGGGATGTTTTCGCGGCATCGACCTTTCGCAACTGTCGATTAAGATGTCAAATACTGAATAAGAGAGTTACATTAACGTCGCACTATAACGCTACACGAGAGCTATTGGCGACAAACCTCGCAATTTTGAGCCTGACACTCAACTGGTAACACCCTCTTCAAACTATTAACCACGCCAACGGGAGGACTTTGAGTCGACAGATTTAACGTTCATCAGCCCCTTCTATATGGCGGGTTTGTCCGATACTGAAATGTGAAACAACGCTCATGCATAGAAAACTTAAACCTTGCTCCAGTCCATTTAACGAAACCTCTGAGGAAGATTGGAAGCAGCCGCCTGTCTATTGACATAGAGTCTAAAAAAGGTTCAACTAGATCGAGCTGGTCATTCCCTCGCTCCAAATCTTGATATTCAAAATTTTCTAATTATTACCAATCAGGACATACTCATCACCAATACCCCAACATTCCATGTAATATATGGGAGCGTGATGCGTGTGATATACGGCATATATGAGGAATACCACAGAATTATGCATGAACAATACCACAGAATTACGTGTGACCAATACCGTAGTATTACGTCTGAAATAACGAGATGAGAGATATTTGTTACATTGGAGGACAAAAAAATCTCTCGTTCCGATATTTCAGAGGTCAGTTCTTCCATGGAGCACATGAGACCACCGAGAAAAACTCTAACCAAAAGCATGACTTCACCTCCTTCATATAATTATGTGTTTCCGAGAATGTTAAATTAGTAATATCTGGGGTGTCTTGGTCTCTCCAGATTAACACACAATCCGAATCAGTATTCAAAATAAACCGGGAATAGCATGCAAAAAGTAAAGAATTGTTTCGTGCAGAAAAAGTGTTATCTTTTCATCATAAACAGTATCTTCTGTATAGCTAATAAAGACGGGTTCGACTAGAATAGTTAATGATTATGAAGACATTTACGCATTATAGTGGTAGATATTGTCATCTCTGTTGAGGCATAATGATAAAAAATGAACGAAGGTACAATAGTATTCCATCTTTGCGCCGAAAGAGCTAGAAAGTGGTCCTGCGCAGCAACTGTAACCAAGGAAGGCCTTAACACAGTGTTTCTCAAACTGTGGGGCGTGATAACTCAACGAGGGGGGCGCGAGCATATCAAAAAGTAGAGAATAAAAGATTTTTAAAAGCTATAAAAATTTACTTAAAGGAAGCAAAACATAATATATTCTGACATAAAAAGAAATACACGTTGCCCTTTTATTGTTATCTGTTCCAAGTTAAAAATTAGAAAAGAAACTGTATTTTTCTTAAAATATCAATTACTTTAAAATAACTTTTAGTTAAAATATATATTATTTGAAAGTAACATACAAAATTTAATATTTATCTACATAATTTGAGTGGTTTATAATTAAGATAGTATTGTAGTTTTAGCGTCAAAGTACACTATTATTGCATTCAATACACTGTTATTGTATGGGGGGCGAAGAAAATTTTGATTTAAAATTGGGTCGCAAGTATTGAAACTTTGAGAAGCACTGCCTTAGCATTAAACTGATATCGAATTTTCGGGTTCAAATTGATCCCAGAGAGACTCATTGGCACACACATCCAGTATTATCAGCTTGTAACGCTTGCACGTCCTCTTTACGAATGTAGTAAACGACCCCTCTTGGGCAGAGAAATATATTTTTATCTACCAATAATTAAAGTTCAACACCATAAAAAATTCTTCAAAAAAACAAAAAACAAAAAATGGGATATTTGTATTAGACGCTATATATGTGCCTAATTCTATTTTTAAAAATTTTTTAAGCGTTATATTGAAATTACTTTATAACCATTTACATGTATCGTATTGTTACCTTATAATTATCATTTTTTAATGGAGGGCGCCAAAAAAAGTGACTGCACTTGTAATTTTTTGGAAACCCGTGCATTTTAGAAGAGGGAGAAGAGAGAAAAGTACAAGTATTTTTACGAATTTACATTTCAATATGCGCCATTTAGAGCATGAATAAAATGTTACAATATCATATAAGTAATTCTCATTATTTTCTGAACCTCAGTTATTTGTTTCCAGGATTTTTACTGTACAGGGTTAAAAAAAAGTTGTATAGTTTTTTTTTTAATTTAAAAAGTTATTTAATAATAAAATAGAAATCGCAAAAATAGTTTAATACTGTTATAACATTTCAAGCATTAGATATTGCAAAAGGAAGTTTTTAATTTTAACCTTATAAGTATATTATAGTACTCTTTTAACTGTTTATTAAAACAAAAAAAAAATGATGAAAAATTAATTTAAAAGACTAAATTGTTCAAACTTGTAGTAATTCGTTAATTGGATGTAATCTATATAACAATAACAGTAGTTCCCCACACGACTTTTTAAACTTCAAAACAACCGATAAAAAAAACGATAAATGCAACGGATATATATATATATGTATATAAAACACGATAGATTCCAATAGACTTCCAACAAAATGGCAAATGCAAACGGCAATCAATCTTGAAGGGAGGGAAAGAACAACAAAATTTGGAAAAAATTTACTTTCCGAAAGAAAAAAACCATTACGCCTCGGGACAGAAACCATGTACTCCCTTTCGAACCGGAAGTAGAGCGTATTCGTAGAAAATGATGAAAGGAAACACTTAGAAAAGAACAATGTCTTCAATAGCTATCCGACGCCCCACTATTATCTTGCGCACGCTCGACACACGTCTCTTACACCCCTTGGGGGGCAAAATTTCATTCGGGCGAGACATCTTCTGCTCATACCCTCCCTCCCTTTGTAACATTCAGTCGACGACAGAAAAAAAGTTTGAAATGATCTTTCAACAAAGCAGCCGTAAGAAGCAGCTTGATCCCGAGCGCTCTTCACAGCTGTGAATAAAGTCATAACAAATGTGGGGAGAAAATATGTTAGTAGCAAATATATTACTTGCGTGTGTTAAGCGCTCAATTACTAAACAATTCATGCTGAGACCACTTCTTAACCCCTTAATGTATGCGCTCGAGTTAATTCGAGTGCTCTAAATAGGTCAAACTGCGCACCTCCCGATAATTCGAGCGGAGTCGTATTTTATGTTGCTGCACTTTTCACATTCGAAAATAAGTCAGCGACATCTGCACTCATGAGGTTGACAGCGATCGGTCGTCATGATTTCGTAAATTTAGATAAATATTATTAAAAAATATATTCTTTCATTTGCTAGACATGTTTCACATGAAAAAAATATAGATGAAAAGGAAATTTAGATTTCAGAAGCAAATTAGTATAAAGATTCATATAAACTATAATAGTGATATACAAATTTTAAAAAATCAGGTAGACTAGAATCTTTTGGAATTCTACGACTAACGGAACGTGATTTTTTTCCAATTTTGTTCCACCAACACCAAAAAAAAAGCAACTCTTGCAAGATACTACGCTGTATGTTGTGTGCTAAATGGGATATCAAACGAAAAAGGAAACGAAGGGTCATAAGTGTAATAATTGCAATGCTGAGTTATGTTCTGCACCTTGTTTCCAAATATATCACATAAAAGGAAATTTTCAATATAATTTTTTTTAAAAAAAATCCTATTATTATTTTTATTGTTCAATATTTCACTGATAAAAATAAGTTTTCTTTTAAACAGCAATTCGAAAAGAAAGATAATAAAAGTCGAAGTACGCGCAAGATTGCAATATATGGCTCTTATCTGTAATGTGTATTAAAATCCACGATTAAAATAAAAAAATTTAATTGATTTTGTATTCCCCTTCCCTTAAAAAAACGTTCTAAAACGTGTTTTCTTAAACAAGAAAACTTGATTTTTTACCGTTGTATTTTCATTCAAAAAATTGTGCGTAAAAGGTGTAAAAAGAGAAAGCAAAAAAAGAAAAAGAATCTAACCATTCTATACAAGAAAATGGGGAAAAGTTTGCAATTTTAAATTAAATTTTCACAAGTATCCCAATTTACATGCACTATTCCACCGAATACAACATATATCAAATTCCATCCAATACAAAAAAAGAAGCAAATTTTGCGTTGCAAGGTTTCGGCATGGAAATTCGCACAAGAAAGTTGAACTTTCGCGTGGGACGCCGAGGAACAGAGAGACAATCGCATCTCGGAATAACACCGGAACCTCAATTATTTGGGTAATTAAGGTTTTCAATAGACGGAACTGGGAGGGGGATCGTGGTAGTGTATCATCGAATTTTGTTTTCCTCCATCAAAATTGAAAGGGAACAGGTTCTCAAGGTTCTAAGCCTACAATCACGTCTAGCACAATGAAAAATTTCATGGACATATGCAATCGGCACATCAAAAGAAGCGTCTACGACGGAGAAACTGTATTATAAATACAAGGGAATAACCAAATCAAATGAACAACACAAGAATATTCAAAATATTAAATTTAAGAATTTGATTTTTAACACACAGCGCCGCACTTTCAAACTACACTGGAGCTATATTAAATTTGAGAAAGACTAGTGTTACCATTTTGATTATTTTCATATCAACATTTTCATTTTTACTACTATAAAAAACTCACTTTAATTTTGGACTAATCTTTTGAAAGGATAAATAAAATTAATTGGCAGTTCTCAGAAATCATTGACGAGATCTAGAAATTAATTAATTCGAAGCTATTATGGTGTATATATATAATGAATTTAATCACGCTTGATAAAAATGTCACCGGATAAATCGGAATATTATATTAAAATGCGTAATATTTAAATAATTTTTCATTTTTTTTAAAAATAATTACTTAATAATCTTGTTACCTTAATGGGTACATTCCACAGTAATAAAATAAAAGTTTTCTGATCAGCATATAAAAGAATTTACCCTTTTTCGAAATCCCTATTAGTGGTCTGCGGAATATAAAATTATACATTTAGTGATCTACGGGTGAGTGTGCGAGTGAACATTAACGTCGCACTATTCAGTTCCTCAAGGGCTTTTGGCGACGGACCCCGTAGATTTGAATCATGGTCAAGTGACGAGAACAACACCGAGCTGGCACCCCTATCTCCTATCTTCCACACCACACCAACGGGAGGACGTTTGAGATTCGACATATTTATCGTGCATCGGCCCTATCTGCATGGCGGGTCTTCTGCGGTACTAGGCACGAACTCATGACACGCCGGCCACCAGTCCGTTACCCTGTCCACTAGGCTACCGTGGCTACTTAATTGCCTATGAAGTTCTAAAGGTTGGCGACCGCTGCTATAGATGTAACATCAAATATAAAGCACCATGTGGCCTTTGACACTTCGCTAAGTAATATGTGGCTGCAAGTCGTGCACGGAATTTTCTACTCTTTG
>BMAU01016703.1:0-16380 GCA_019973935.1 Trichonephila clavipes
AAGTCCCGATACCAAGTCCCGATAGCCGAGTTGGCAGAGCGTTGGACTGAACTTCCTCAGGTCTCGGGTTCGAATCCCGGCCCCGGCAGATTTTATCCAAAGACTGGAATTTTGTTCTCGTTTTTAATGTATTGTTTCTCTAGGTTCTAGATGAATCCAGATCATTCTTTAGAGTGCATACTGGTATTTCTCGAATATTCCGAAGTGCATAAAAGCAGAGTTCATCGCCAGTTGGGCATGTTCTCAGTCCAGTGTTGTATCGAGCTCCCAGCGTTAGAATAAATCTAATTGTTTGTTTAATTGAACTGTGTACTTCTTTCGAACTCCGTGACAAGTTTGGTGGAGGCGCGGGGTACAATTACGTCAAACGTGGATAATAGCGACAACCTTCGCAGGAGCCTCCGGTTAAGAGGATTATCCCCGAATTCGGACTGTTAAAAGAAAAATAGTAGGAAGAGGACAAAAATGCCGACCGAGCAAGAAGCCAAGCCCGCTGTAGTAACACCTTCGTTACAGCAATGGAGGAGCCCATCGACCTTCCGAGGAGCGCCTGGGAAGACCCTCTCAAATGGCTTAAAAGAGTACGATCGAGTAGCCAACTTTAACAAGTGGGATGACATGATGTGCCTGGCTAACGTTTATTTCTTTCTTGACGGTACTGCGAGACAGTGGTATGTCAACAACGAAGACGCCTTTAGATTCCTGGGAAGCGTTTAAAAATGGACTAAGTGGACTTTTCGGTGACCGTCAAAGATATACCAGAAGGGCAGAAGAACAACTAAAATGCCGAGCCCAGCGTTCAGGCGAGAGTACACAGTCCTACATACAAAGTGTATTAGGACTTTGCCAAGAGGTAAATCCTCTGATGAGAAGACGAAAAGTGTCACACCTAATGAAAGGTGTTGCTGAGGATATTTATCAGGCCCTGTTGACGAGAGAAATCAACGACACAGCAAGTTTTTATCAAATGGTGCAACTATATCGAAGATATGAAGCAGAAGAGAGTTGGTCGACCGAGATTTGAAAGGCTTCCAAACGTCGTACCGGTTGCATCCCTGACGGATGAGACTGATTTGGTCTCTCTTATTCGCACGATCGTACGAGAAGAAGTCCATCGACTAGTTAACCAGACGCAAGAATCTTTGGACTCCGATCCCCAATCCTTAGAAGAGATCGTTCAAGACGAAGTTGAAAGGGTTTTGGCCCCAGTGTCAGCAAAATCTACAGAAACTAGACCACGACCAACATACGCCGCTGTAACTAGGAAATACAGAGCTCCTGTTCGGAAATTCCCACCTGAACCAAGAAAAACAGATGTGTGGAGAACGGCTGACAACAGACCTGTTTGTTTCCACTGCGGACGTCCTGGACATGTAATGCGCTACTGCCGAGAGAGAAAGGCTGTCTTTGACAACTCTCGAAACCGCCGACGGAACTTCGACGACGTTGGCACTGAAGAAGAAATACGCCGACCAAACTCTTCTCGCCGTTTTACGCCAAGTCCCACGAGAGGCCGATCCCCAATACGTCGTTACAGATCCCCGTCGCCATATCGCCGATCCAGTCAGTCGCCAGGCCGTAGGAGCGAGGAAAACTAAAGAGAGCGACCTTCCAAGGAGGTGAGGCCGCGTGTACTGGAAATCCTCCGTCGACCGCCAAGATGACTGGTAACCAACTAGACGTAATAATAGATAAGAAGCCGATACGTGCTCTAGTAGATTCTGGGGCATCGTTTTCTGTCATATCCGATAAGTATCGCCGATTTTTTTTAAAGAAAGTTCTGTTTGCTGATGCCAAGAGCGTTATGCTGAAAGTTGCGGATGGAAATTTTGTTCGGCCGATAGGGAAATGTGTTTTACGTGTCCGTATAAACAATCGAGAACTGCCTTTTGAATTTATTGTTTTATCCCATTGTAGCCATGACGTCATCCTAGGATGGGACTTTTTAGAGGCGTCTCAAGCCGTTATAGACTGTGGACAAAATGAACTTGTTCTAGAAGACATCTGTCGAGACTCCACAGCGCCTGACGCCTGGAATTTGTATGCCACCAGAGACTATACACTTAAGCCGCATTATTTAACCAGAATAACAGTATCAGGATATCAAATCCGAGGAGACATAAATGTAGTTCTAGAAGGCAGCAAACATTTGCTCTTCGAGAAAAATATTGCTACACCGTCCATGGTATCCACATATCGTAACGGAAAAAGTGATGTCTGGGTTACCAACCTGCAGTTCCGAAACCAAATCATCCCTAGAGGAATGTGCATAGGCAAGCTGAACCACTAAATGAAGGGCATCTATGTGTTATTTCCGACACATCGGGTTGCTTGGATGACCAGCAAAGAAACTTCGGAGTCACGGATGAATTGTTCGTTAATGATGTCACCCGAGTTAAGTGGCGAACAGAGAAACAAGCTATCCGAACTACTCCGGAAATTTTCTGGGCTTTTCACGAAGACCGACAAGTCGACAGCCGCGAAGACGAATGTGAAACACAGGATTTTTACTGGTGATCATGCTCCAATCAACCAACGAGCCTACAGAGCCTCGCCGACTGAAAGACGCATCATTCATGAAGAGGTTCAGAAAATGCTTGATGAAGGTATCGTCCAACCCTCTGAAAGTCCTTGGTCATCACCCGTTGTGCTCGTAAGAAAAAGACGGTAGTTGGCGTTTTTTGCGTCGATTATCGCAAGTTGAATAGCGTCACGAAAAAAGACGTTTATCCTCTGCCTCGTATTGACGATACGCTCGACTGTCTGAAAGGTGCCAAGTTCTTTTCTTCCATGGATCTCCGATCTGGTTATTAGCAAATAGAAATAGACGAAGCGGATCGTGAAAGACGGCATTTATTACCCCCGAAGGCTTATACGAGTTTAAAGTCATGCCGTTTGGTCTCTGTAATGCACCTGCGACCTTCGAGAGAATGATGGACAATTTGCTACGCAATTTTAAATGGACTATGTGTCTTTGTTACCTAGATGACATAATAGTGTTCTCAGAAACTTTTGAAGACCATCTTATACGATTAAGACTTGTTCTAAAATGTCTTCAGGAAGCTGGTCTTAAATTAAATTCAAAGAAGTGTCTTTTTTGCTGCTCAAGAAGTAAAGATTCTAGGCCATCTTGTATCTAGTAATGGCGTTCGTCCCGATCCCGACAAAATAAAAGCCGTAAGAAATTTTCCCACTCCAAAGAATATACACTGGCCTCAAAAGTTAAGGTACAACATGTTTTTCGAAGCTCACCATAAAAAAAATGGCAGTAACAATAAAATGCATAGTTTACATGAATGATAATAACGAACTTTAAAAACATTAATGCAAAAACGATTGCTACAACTTTTATTTTATAGAAAAGAACGTATATTTATGAGTGAGAGAGAAAATATGCAAATATCAAGCTTTCGTACTTTTGTGTGTAAGTTGTGTTGATTCTCAACAGTTGTTGGCAGTTTCGGTGACAATAGTCAATAGAGTTTAGAAAATGTCTCAGAGACGTCGTTTACCCAATTCGTTAAGGTGGCGGCAGTTGGATGAATGGAAATGGGATTGTAGCAGGCTGATGCTGCTAGACGTCTCAATGTGTCTCGTAGTGTTGTTCAGCGACTTTGGGATCAATACCAATCCGAAGATTCTGTGTCCAGAAGACCTGTTCCAGGCCGACCACGAGCTACAACACCTGCAGAAGACCGTTTTCTAGCTCTTTCGTCACGAAGGAGAAGAACCACTACTGTGCCGCAGCTCGTTGCAGACCACTTTCAAGCATCAGGAAGAAGAATCTCCGCTACTACGGTGCGAAATCGTCTTCACAATGCAGGTCTGTATGCAAGAAGACCAGTTGTGTGCGTTCCCTCAACGGACGACAGCGAAGGAACCGCTTATGCTGGGCAAGAGAACATGTTTCTTGGACGCAGCAACAATGGGCTTCTGTGCTGTTCACAGACGAGTCCAGATTTACAATGGAAAGTGATTCAGGGCGTCTACTGATCTGGAGGGAACAGCGCACTAGATACCATCAATCCAACACCGTTGAAAGACACAGTTATAGAGGTGGTGGAATCCTGGTTTGGGCAGGGATCTCGCTCGGTGGCCACACTGACCTGCATGTGTTCCATGGAGGAACCGTAACTGGTCTTAGATATCGGGATGAGACCCTTGATCTATATGTCCGCCCATATGCTGCTGCTATTGGTAACGACTTCATTCTGATGGATGATAATGCACGACCTCACCGAGCTCGGATTGTTGAGGAGTATCTGGAGGATCACGGTTTGGAACGAATGGAATGGCCAGCTCGATCTCCAGACCTGAATCCGATAGAACATCTTTGGGATTATCTTGGCAGAGAGGTTGCTTCTTTAAATCCTCCTCCAAGGTCGTTACATGAGCTGAAACAAGGCTTACTCTGTGTCTGATCTTCGCTTCCTATTCCGGTGTCCGACAACTTAATAAACAGCATGGGAAATCGATGCCGCCAATGCATTCAAGTTAGGGGTGGACACATTCCTTATTAGAACCCATTTTTGTATTGTTTTTATGCCATTTTACCACATAACACTGTGATGTGCTGTTTTCTCCAAGAATGGACTTTTCCGCAGAGATTGCTTTTTTGTTATAAATCGTTTTTTCAATACACTTATACAAATTTCTATGACGCATTCAATAAAAAAACTATTTAATGCACGTATCCTCCAAATTTTTTGTTTCTACATTCATTCATTTGCAAATTAGACACAAAAACCCGGTTGTACCTTAACTTTTTTGAGGCCAGTGTACATGACATACGAAGTTTTCTTGGCCTTTGTTCATACTTTAGAAGGTTTATTAAAGGTTTCTGTTATCTCGCCGAACCTTTGCAGTCGTTGCTGAAAAGTGGCGTGAAGTTTCATTGGGGTCCTGAAGAGGTGGAAGCATTTAACAGTCTTAAGAAAGCACTTACTTCGGATCCAGTATTGGGGATGTACGACGAAAGAGCTTCTACAGAAATCCATACTGATGCAAGCGGGTACGGTATCGGAGCTGTCCTAGTACAAATTCAGAATAATGTCGAGAAAGTTATAGCATACGCTTCTAGAACTCTGACAAAAGCCGAAAAGAATTATTCCACCACAGAAAGGGAATGTCTTGCCATCGTATGGGCTACCAACAAATTCCGGCCGTACATATTCGGAAAACTATTTACTGTTGTAACTGACCATCATTCCTTATGCTGGCTCATGAATTTAAAGGATCCTTCAGGAAGGCTTGCCAGATGGGCCCTCCGACTTCAAGAGCATGATTTTGACGTAAAAATATAAAACCGGTAAGAAGCATAGTGACGCCGACGCTCTTTCGAGAAATCCAGTGGAAGAGGAAACGGAAACACCAGACAAATTTTTAGCAGTCACGACGAGTATGAACCTTGCGATGGAACAGAAAAAAGATCAAGACCTTGCGAAATTAAAACTTTTGAGCAACTCATCCAAAAACGAAGAATTCAGATTCATCGACGGTATCCTTTGCAGGAAGAATTTTGATCCAGATGGAAAGTTGTGGTTACCAGTCATTCCTAAACATCTACGAGCAGACATACTAAGGCACTTTCATGACGCCCCCACCGCAGGACACCTTGGTTTTTTCGCGAAAACTTATGACAGGATTCGCAAGAGATTTTACTGGCCGGGAATGTACCGAAATGTCGTTCGGTATGTCATGCATTGTCGGGAGTGCCAAAGGAGAAATTCCGTTCCTCAACGACCACCTGGACGTTTAGTTCCCATCCTCCAGCTATAGCTCCTTTCCATCGCATTGGAATTGATCTCCTTGGGAGATTTCCAAAGTCTGCTCATGGAAACAAATGGATAATAGTCTGCACGGATTACTCAACGCGATATGCAATAACAAAAGCCTTGCCGACAGCCGAAGTCGACGAAATAGCGAAGTTCTTACTTGAAGAAATTGTCCTCAGGCATGGAGCTCCTCGAGTAATTATCACAGATCGTGGAGCCGTCTTTCGATCCAGACTTGTTTCCTCTCTCGTCGACTTGTGTAACATTGATCATCGTTTCACAACGGCGTATCATCCCCAAACAAATGGACTGACGGAGCGCTTCAATAAGACCTTGGCCGACATGTTGTCAATGTATGTGGATGTAGAGCAGAAAAATTGGGATGAAATTCTACCATTTGTAACCTTCGCTTATAATACCGCTAAACAAGACACCACAGGTTTTACGCCGTTCTATTTACTTCATGGTCGTGAAGCGGAAACGACACTAGATACAATGCTACCATTCTGTCCTAACGATTTTGATGACAATAACATCACCAAGATAGCAGCCAGAGCCGAAGAATCACGACAGCTAGCCCGAGTGCACACTCTGAGAGCTCAAGACAAAGATCGTCGACGTTACGATTCCAAACACCAAATGGTATCCTACGCTCCCGGAGATCTCGTATGGATTTATACTCCAGTGAGAAAAAGTCGGTCTCTCCGAAAAACTCTTAAGAAGGTATTTCGGACCGTATCAGGTGCTACGCCGTTTATCAGCCGTGACTTACGCAGTACAAGATTTTGATCCTGCTTCACGAAAAAGAAAACTAAGAGAAGTTGTCCATGTACTGCGTATGAAACCGTACCATGATCCCGCCGAGCAAATCGAAACCGAGGATATTCCTCCCAAAGAATCATACAAAGGACCCATCACTCGTTCCAGAATAAAGACCCTTGAACAAAATGACAGCGGGGCGCTGTCTTCTTTTCGAGGGGAGCAATGCCGCACGCATAAGTCCCGATAGCCGAGTTGGAAGAGCGTTGGACTGAACTTCCTCAGGTCTCGGGTTCGAATCCCGGCCCCGGCAGATTTATCCAAAGACTGGAATTTTGTTCTCGTTTTTAATGCATTGTTTCTCTAGGTTCTAGATGAATCCAGATCATTCTTTAGAGTGCATACTGGGTATTTCTCGAATATTCCGAAGTGTATAAAAGCAGAGTTCATCGCCAGTTGGGCATGTTCTCAGTCCAGTGTTGTATCGAGCTCCCAGCGTTAGAATAAATCTAATTGTTTGTTTAATTGAACTGTGTACTTCTTTCGAACTCCGTGACAATATTTTAAACGTGTGACAATGTGGTTGCCATGGGGATAAAATTTTTTAGGATTAGTTTTAATTCGATTTCCTTAAAAAAATTAACAATTTTTGTAATTTTATTTGTGAGTACTTGGAGTATTTTTTAAAAGAATATAAGGGTGGTGCTTTTATAATTACTGCTGCAAATCGCACATTTCCACTTCATTTTAATTTTAAAAAATGAATTTTTAAACGTTCCTTGTTTAATAAAATTCATTAAGAGACGTTCCTTGTTTCATGAAATTCATTAAAAGACGTTTCTTGTTTGATGAAACTCATTAAAAGACGTTCCTTGTTTGATGAAATTTATTAAAGGAAATCACAGTTTTTTAGAATATTGCAAATTATCAGCAATTATTAATTGATATTCATTATTAATTTTAATATATATTATGCAAAATTATTTTATTTAAAATATAGTATAGTTAAAAATATAATTGTATAATACAATTATTATAAAATATAATAATTTTATTCATTTATAATAATCATTTTATTATCAAATATTAGTATATTATACTTATTTTATTATTTTTCATTTATAACTGTTATTGTTTTCATATGAGTATTATCATATATAATAATTATTATTATATTATATTATATTATATAAATATTATTATATATAAAAATTACTATTAAATTATATTATATTGTTATTGTTATACTACATAATATAATTATTATTATATCTACATTTTCTTATATTGTATTGTTATAAATTATTGATTGATATTGGTTATTTTCAATCCAGTCCTATTCTCTTTGTCTGAAATATATTTCTTTAAAATTAATTTCCTGACGATTTGTTACTACTAGGACGCCATCTTGGATTCCATATCACTCCACAATAAGCACTGCTTGGCGCGATTAAGGAATCGTGCCAAACAGAGCTTGGCGCGTAGTACTCGTATATCAAATTAGTTCCGTAGTTTATTATTCTGTGTTCGTTTTTTAGCTGACCATGTCTTATCCTTCAGCTTAAAGATTCCTTTTCTAAGATGGCGTACTATGTAAAGAGTGTTTTTTTCCAGGTATAGAAGTTTAAGTTGGCATTACTTTCCAAGATGGCGACCGATTTAACAGCTGTCAAGTGATTTATTCTCAGTTTGGTTTGGCAATTCATCAAAACGATCATCAAGCAAGGCGTAGATTCATCGAATGGGCCCAAAACGAGATTGCCGTTGTTCCCGATTTTCATAAGCGAATTTTGTTTAGCGATGAACCACACTTCTGGTTGAATGGCTACGTCAACAAACAAAACTGCCGCATTTGGAGTGAAGCTAATCCACAAGTGTATGTCGAAACAGCGTTACATCCAGAAAAACTGACTGTTTGGTGCGCTTTATGGGCTGGTGGAATCCTTCTTCAAAACCGATGAAGGCCACAACGTTACAGTCAATGGTGATCGGTATAGAGCCATGATAACTAACTTTTTCATTCCTGAATTGAACAATCATGATGTCCAGGAGCTGTGGTTTCAACAAGACGGCGCAACATGTCACACAGCTAGTACAACAATCGATTTATTGAAAGACACGTTTGGTGACCGCCTAATTTCCCGTTTTGGACCTGTGAATTGGCATCCAAGATCTTGTGATTTAACACCGCTAGACTATTTTATGTGGGGCTATGTAAAGTCATTTATCTATGCGGATAAGCCACAAACGCTTGACCATTTGGAAGACAACATTTGCCGTATTATTGCCGATATACGGCCACAAATGTTGGAAAAAGTCATCGAAAATTGGACGTCCAGATTGGACTACATCCGAGCCAGCCGTGGCAGTCCTATGCCAGAAATCATATTTAAAATGTAATGCCACAAGATTATCTTTCGAATAAAAAAAATTCATGTCAAGCGAATAATACATCGTTGTTTTATTGCAATTTAAAGTTCTATACCTCTAAAATCACCCTATATTTTATAATATCGAAAGCTGGATCTTCCTCTATAACAGCATACTCCTTACATGAAAAGCGTAAGTGGAAAAACTGAAGGACAAAAAGAAGGAACCAGAAGGTTCAAAACAACAAAAGAAACCAAAGATTCAAAGATCCTCTGTCAAGAAATTAAACTTAGACCGACCTTTTAAACCTAAACTTACTAGACATGACTCCAGCGATTAATTGTTCTATTCTGATGTCTCATCTATAATTGACTTCATGCCATCAACTAAAGAGCCAAAAAACAAAGGCGCTAAATGTACCTTGTGTAATGGAAAATTCTCCGAAGAACAATGATGAGAAATTTGGATTCAGTGCTTCAGCTGTTTTGTGTGTGGACTCGCCTTAACTGTACCGAAGAAGAAAAAGATTATGTGTGTGTGGGTTTTTTTAAAAGACGAAACAATTAGACTTAAAAATAATCATGAAAATATAGTTTTTATAGTTAAAAATTACTCCGTATTGCGCAGATTAATTAGTTTTCCAATTATTTAAACCATATTACTCAACTTATCCTATTACCTACATTTGTAGCTTTTTTTTAAGCAAATTTTGTTTAACAACAAAGTAAATAGGACTTTTTTGACGAGTGACAAATAGTTATAGTATGTACTCATGATGATTTTGGGTTTTTTTTATCAAAAAACAGTAAAATTATTATTAGAAGTATGAGTGATACTCCATAATATACCCCCAACTCTTTTTTTTACTCGGTAGATCAGAGTTTCTCAAACTGTGGGGCGCGCCCCCCTAGAGGGGCGTGATAATCCTCTACAAGGGGGCGCGAGCATGTTGAAAAGTCAAAAACAAAAGATTATTTTTTAAAATTATTAAGTTACTGGAAGTAAACAAAATACATTCTGAGATGATAAAAAATAAACACTTACGCTGATATAATACACATATAAATGCATTATTATTGGACAATGTATTTTATAATTAATTTAACAATATTAAGTTAAGAACAGATTTAAAAATTACCAGTGACTCCAGGGGCATGTCACGTATAATGTATACAAAAATTAACACTGATCTTGATAGTTTGTACGGTTTATAAATAATCCCTTTATTGCCAATTAAAAATTACGGGATTCCCTCCCCGATGCCTCCATTTTCCACGTAGGGGATTCCATGTATGGAGGGGAGAGAAGAAAAGGAATAAATAAAGAAATTATCTAATATAAGTAAATCCTTCACAAAAACTCTCAATTTACTCTAAACTATTCAAACTATTGCGTTTAAAAGACTTCGGAGTAATTTCATGGATAACAGTGCACAGAAAAGATCGTATTCCGGAAAGAAGTATATATACGTCCGGGACATTCAACGCACCAATTGAGTGAAACGTATATATACGTTTGGGCGTTTAACACGCTGGTTGAAGGAGACGTAAATATACGCACTTAAGGTATCCGACTACCCTAAAATCATGTTTTTTTTTTTTCAAACACTGACAATAAAAGAAGATGCCATAACTTTACACAAGATGTCAAACTTTAAAATGCGTTTTACTGGAAATGGTTTTTTTCAGAAAAACTCAAACGGGGACAGTAATTGCTCAAAAAAGTTTTCAAAATAATTTGCTGAAATTTTTTGTGAATGTTTCGCATAACAGTAGATGTGTTTTGACTTTCAGATTTATCGATAACTGATTTATTTCAAAATTTACAGTCCTTTATGTGAATATAGTCCTTTTTTTAAGCAATTTCATATAGTCACTAAGATAGAGTGCTCTAGTTTTTGTAAAAATTAAACTATCTATTATCCTGAAAATCATTTCAAACATGAATAACGAAGTAACACATTAGAACTGAAAATTCTAAGTTTGTTCAAAACATTTTTGTACATAAGCGGACCCCGCTTATGTAATTTTTTGTACATTTTCACCGGGTTTTTTCCATTTTAATAATAATAAATTTTTTTAATTTCAATTTTACGATTTTTCCTTAAAATATACTAAATAAACCTAAAAATCACAAAGAAAACCCCATACCTCCATTTTTCAAAAAACAGTTGTCGCAAGTAGTCGGATACCTTAAGAGGTTAAAGTCATGCCGTAGCTTTAGGGTCAAATTATAGCATGATTGAATTCAATGCATTGCTATTTGTATGGAGGCGGAGGCGCAATGAAAATTATGATTGAATATTAGGCCGCAAATAATGAAAGTTTGAGAAGCACTGCGGTAGATACTTCCCTTAGAAAACCGTGCGCAAAAATTCGTGTAAAAAAATACATGCAACACATGTTAAATTAAGGGATATGTTCCCCAATTTTAAGAAATTGGGTACGATGAAAAATCTCTACATGTTTTCCAAATAAACAGTGCAACAATAGTAATAAAATATAATTCATACTGGATATTTATAAAACAAAAACAATTCTTTTTTTATTTCAAATTAAATTAAAATTAATGTACAGTGAAAATTCTTTTTTATAAGTACAAACAACATAAAAATTCAAAATGAAATTAGGAATAGATGTATACTAACAATTATACACTGGTGTGCAAAAATTAAGGACGAAGTCGAAAAATTAGCATATCAGCTGAACGAAGAGGCAGAGCGGACAGAAAGACCAATCAGGAGATTAAGTAAGGTGATGTACGGTAGCACATGTGCAGATATGCAGGTAGACGTAATGGGGGAGTGTCTGAGTAGTATAAAGCATGTTGTCGGTGTAAGATCAGTATTTCTGGCAAAGAGATTGCACGCCGTATAGCAGTTAAAATCACATCGAGTTGCTGCCTCAGCGAGAAATGGCGAATAATCAATATGTTAGACGACATCTGGATGCTTTTACCCGAGGTGGAATCATTGGGAAGTTGGAGAAAGGCCGCAGTGTGACAAGTGTGGCTGCAGAGTTCGGAATTGCTCACAGCATCGTTTCACGACTTTGGAGACAATTTCAAACTACAGAACAGCTATCCGGGGGTTCAGTAGTGGTCGTCCACGAGGAACCACACCCGCAGATGACCGGTACATTGTCTTACAGGCCAGAAGAAACAGGCAGCAGACAGCGGGAGAAATCGCTAGACACACGACACAGGCGACTGGACGACCGATATCGCGTTTTACCGTGGCCAGAAGACTGCACAGTGGTGGTCTGTTTGCACGACGCCCTGTACGAATTGTACCTTTAACGCCTGCCCATCGAAGAAGGCGTTCTCTGTGGTGCCGTGAACACCGAAATTGAAGAGACAATGAATGTGGACGAGTACTCTTTACAGATGAGAGCAAATTCAGTTTGAGTAGCGATTCTCATCGCATTTTCATCTGGAGAGAGCGGGGAAGCCGCAATCATCCCTCGAACATCATTGAAAGGGACAGGTATGGAGGTCGCGGTGTTCTCGTTTGGGGGCATCATGCTTGGTAGTCGTACAGACCTTCACATCTTCGACGCAGGTTCAGTCAACGGGACCCGTTATTGTAACGAGATTCTTCTTCCATATGTGCGTCTTTTTAGAGGCGCTATGGGTCTGCAGTTCCTTTTCATGGACGACAATGCACCATGTCATCGTACAGTAGCTGCCGAACAGCTCTTTTAGAGAGTGAGGATATTGCACGTATGGATTGGCCGGCACGATCTCCGGATCTCAATCCCATCGAGCATGTATGGGATTTTCTAGGCAGACGCTTGGCAGCTCGTACCTTACCACCAGTAACGATTCGGGAGCTTCGATTGGCGCTGCAAGACGAATGGGCAGCAATGCCTCAACAACTCATTGACACCCTCATTCTCAGCATGGGCAGATGCTGTGAAACCTGCCTAGCAGTCAGGGGAGATCATATCCCCTACTAAAGACCGGATGTTTTTTGCTGGACACCCATCACAGGGATGTTTCGGCCTGCAGTCGCATTGCGCTCCATGCTACTTTTTCAATCAAGCTTCTTTTTATCCCTCTGATTTCTCTTTTAGTAAGTGTTGCTTACATATTACACATGTCCTTACGTATTGCGGATCTTACGGTATTAAATGTGTTGATTTGGAAAGCTTTTGTACAAAGTTACATTGAAAAAACCATCTCGTCCTTAATTTTTGCACACCAGTGTATATATATTCATCGCTACTCTAAAACAAGCGTGCACGTTCATTAAGAACTGGATTAAAACTGTTATCTTCAGTAGATGTGTCAGATATGTCTAGTACAACTGTCGCTTTTTAAGGGGTCACTTCACGCAGCATTTTCCCTATCTCCATAATGTTAAAAATGACCAAGTGTAAGGAACATTTTTTGAAAAACTGACCAGTTTCACAGTCATGAATTTTTTTTTTTGTACATTTATTGCACTGTTTTCTTTATTTTAATGGGAGCTTTTTAAAAATTTTGATTAGTTTTTTTTTTAAAAAATCATATGTGGAGTAACACGTCAAAAATTTTAAAACGCTGGAAATTCTTGTATATTTCAATCCATAACTTTTTTTTTTTTGAATAATTTTTTTGACAAAAGCTCTCATTAAAATATTTATTTGTATAATATTAATATATGTGCAAAATTTCAAAACTATTAAATGAGTAGTTTTTTCAAAAATGTTCCTTTTGTGTTGAAATTTACACTTTTGAGAAATAGTGATTTAAAGTAAAAACTTACCTTTAACTAATACATTCCAGAGCCATAACTTGGGTTGCTTGAATCATCTGCAAGATCATCCTCTTGTCTGCATTTTTAACAGTCTGTTTTTAATTCTAGCTTGTTTGGTTCTTTGTGAAATTGCATTTTCCGCTTTCCTTATATGTGCATGATCTGTCCCTATCTCCGCAATGTTAAAAATGATCAAGCGTAAGGAACATTTTGAAAAATTGACCACTTGTACAATCCTGAATTTTTTTTTTGTACATTTATTGCACTGTTTTCTTTATTTTAATGGAGCTTTTTTTTAATAATTTTGATTAGTTTTTTTTAAAAAAAAATCATATGTGGAGTAACACGTCAAAAATTTTAAAACGCTGGAAATTTTGTACATTTCAATCCATAAATTTTTTTGAATAATTTTATTGACAAAATTTCTTATTAAAATATTTATTTGTATGATATTAATATATGTGCAAAATTTCAAAAAACTATTAAATGAGTAGTTTTTTCAAAAATGTTCCTTTTGTGTTGAAATTTACACTTTTGAGAAATAGTAATTTAAAGTAAAAACATCATACATTTAATTAATACATACCAGAACCATAACTTGGATTGCTCGGATCATCTGCAAGATCATCCTCTTGTCTGCATTTAAGTTGTCTGTTTTTGATTCTAGCTTCTTTGGTTCTTCGTGAAATTGCCTTTTCCGCTTTCCTTATGCGTGCATGATCTGCTTCTTGCAATGCTCGACATGTATAAAATCCAGGTTGAATATTTAATAAATCTAAAACTTTTAATTTGGTAATTAAGCCTTGATTATATATAGATATAGATTCATATACCCCGGTTTTTAAAGTTCCCAATTGTACAAAAACAGTTTTTGGAATTATGGACCATATAACACTATTTAAGCTCTCATTACAATTTTGTGTCTTACCGTGCAAACATCTAGACAGAAGTTCAGGGCTTGAAAGATCTCTAAATACTTTTTTATGCAATGCATAATTGCAATTGGTAAATTTATGTTTTATGTTTATATGTATCACCTTTCAGTTTGGACCTATTATATCACACCACGAATCATCTCCCAAGGGGGCATAAACCATGTTGTGGATTCAAATCTGTTGAGATTTTATGAAAAATATAGCCCAAATAGCTTGTTTCATGGCTGACAAATTTCCGAGTTGTTTCGAATTGCCAAACCATAGTATCTTTGCAATTTGTCTATTTCTGCATCAGTCAATCTATTACGGCCTCCCTAGAGATTTTTTGTCCTCGAGCTTTTGCCTTTTAATTTTAATTTTTAATGCCCTGAGTCGCGTACCCATCCTTTTCTCAACATGACCCACACATTCTAATTTTTCAATGTTGACATCTTTATAAGGTTTAGATTCTAAAACTGCTTTGTACGCTTTAGAATCCCCATCACCCAAATACTGCGTATATCTCAAATTGTGTAGTACCTCTGAGCGATTGAAGATACGAAGTGCACCTTCAACTTCCATTCCCCCACTATTTCCAAAGTAATTTGCCGAACACTCATCACTATGTAAATTGCCGTTAAAATGACATGAGCATTTCCTCGATAATATTTCGGCATCAATAACTTTCCCAGTGTCCACACTAACTGCCGTAACAACACCATTGAGAGAAGTATGGCCCCTTTTTTGCCACGTACCATCTATAGCCACAGGAACATTTTGGGTTACCATTATTAAATGATAGTGTTTCGGCAGCAGCTAATGCCATAGACACTTTTGCTACTTTTTCTGTCGCATTATTTAATGCATGCAAAGACTCGTAAAACCGCTTTGGTGGAGGTGGCAAATTCATAACTCCACAAAATACTTTCGCAGCTGCTTCTCCTTTTCCAACTGACCTCATAGCATAAGCAAGTCTAGTATTCACTTCATACACTTTTGTATCTTTTTTATTAACCACAGTGTTAGTAAACCTGGTATTGAGAAGTGGTTGAATAAGACCACAAAATTCACAACATATTAACAATTCTGTAGCCAAACCCTGAATTTGGCGACCAAATAATGTCAATACCTTGTTTTTACATTTTACACATAATACACATGTTGTTTCAAAACACTAGAAAACAGCGGAATGTCAATAATTTCACAAAAGTTTTTCAGATGAATCTAAAAAATGAAACATACTCATCATTAAACTTACCTAATTTTTGATTTTGATGATGAATTCTTAATACATACTTACTTGCAGAGTTGTTCTTGTCCATTTTTCAAATCCTCAGAACTGAAGAATAATTACTTGATCCAAATTTTCTTCTTTTAAAAGTATTGTTGCAAAAGCGAGGCATCTTAATCAGATATTTTGAATTTTTATCTGATGAAAACTGAAAGAAATTTGTTATATTCAACGAAAAGCAGCACGTGGGATTACCCAGAAGTAAACAAACAGCTACAATTATTCACTTCACTTCTTTCCTAGTTGATTTGCCGATCAAAATAAATACTTTTAATCAATTTAAGTTATTTGACGAGGCTGAAAAGTAGAATGTGTCTTTTGTTTTTGATTTGAAAGGGCGTGGCAATCAGCTGTTTTGGCATTTGACAGACGTAAACAACTTTTAAAAAATATTAAAAAATACTTCTAATTCAGCTAGAACAAAAAAATATAAACTGTATCAGAAAAGAGAAACGGTTGAATTTTTATTTTCAATCGAAATTGAAAAATCGATTTTGGCATCGATTTTCGTGAAGTGACCCCCTTAATTCAAAT